>JABXWE010009926.1:0-26172 GCA_014611495.1 Limonius californicus
ACCAGTAACAACTGTAGTGACAGCAATTAATCCTATGTGACAGATTGCAAATTAATTTTTGTTTTTCTCATTTCCATGACAACGAAAGGTATCTGATGTCACATTACGAATTCAACCATTTTACATTCTTAGTTCTTATTTCCATTTTTTGTAGTAATAATACCAGTATTTATGTTTTCAAAGTGTACCAATAAAAAAAATAGCGTAAAGTATTCGTGGATAACTGGTCTTTAAAACACTTGCTCTATTTCGAGCACTCCGGCTGCGCCGTCGTGCTCGAAAAATCGCGCGTGTTTTAAAGACCTTAATATCCACTTATACTTTAATATACTATTTTGGACGCACAGAACGTTCAGTATGGGGAGCAGAATCTAACATAGAATTATTTATATATTTTTTCCTTAATGTATAATTAATTTTTAAAGACCGGATTAACAATATTGAAAATTAAAGTCGTTGTATCTTAGACATTTTTACTTCTTTAGTCCTTAAACTGCGTCACTTCCAGCAGTGAGTATTTCCAATTACAATTGCTTTCAGTAGATTGTGATTGCTCAAAAAATAATTACAAAATCACAAATAGAACTTTTGTTCTTCAACGCTAAATACAAGGGCACCCTTTTAAGTTTTTACAAATGGCCACTAGGTGGCGCTATTAAGATGTAAAATTTGACATTTGTTATTGTGAAAACAGTGGCACGCTTAGAAATTAACCGAGTAGTTAGTTTACAGGGAGCGTTTGATCAAACAATTCTGCGAAAAAATGGAAATTTCTCGTGAATGTTTTCGTTGGATGATGTTTTACGATTTTAGTAAAGGCTTAACTAAACAACACTGCATAGCATCGCTTCGTTCAACTTTTGGTAATGAAGCACCATCAGAAAAGACTGTTTACAATTGATTTGCTGAATTTCGTCGTGGTCGTGCGTCCGTCAGTAATCAATTTCGTGAAGATCGACCAAAATCGGTTGTTATTCCAAAAAACATCGATGCTGTACGCAACATCATTGAAGAAGATCGGCATGTGAGTTACAGTGAAATAGAGACGTCCTTAGGCATATCGACGACTGCAGTATATTCGATTTAGCATGAACATTTAGCTGTGAAAAAGATTTGTTCTCGATGGATTCCGCATAATTTGACCAAAGCTCAAAAGAAGGATCGTGTTAATTGGTGTATGAAAATACTCAAAAAATTCGACCGAGGAACTGCAAAATCCGTATACAACATCGTAACAGGTGAGGAAACTTGGATATATTCGTATGAACCGGAAACCAAACAACAATCCACTGTTTGGGTGTTCCAAGATTAACCGAATCACACAAAAGTTATTCGTTCACGAAGCACTTCCAAGAAAATGATCGGTTGTTTCTTCGGTTATACTGGACATGTCGCAACCATTCTTTTAGAAGATCGTAAAACAGTTATCGCTGAATGGTATACAACAATTTGTTTGCCAGAAGCCATCGGTGAAATCAGGAAAAACAACCGGATCGTATCATTCTTCATCATGACAGTGTCAGCTCTCACACAGCACGTCAATCAATTGATTATTTGAAGGAGAAAAACATCGAATTAATGTCTCATTGCCCGTATTCACCTGATTTATTGCCCAACCACTGCTTTATTTTCCCGAATGTCAAACAAAAATGCGTGAACAGCGATTTTCATCACGAGCCGACACCACTAGAACAAGACAACAACTAGAAACAACAGAAATGAGAAAACTAAGAACAATAGCTGGAAAAACATTAAGAGATAGAGTTCCAAGTCGGGAAGTACGCCAACAATGCAACCTACAGAACATCCAGAAATTGATAAAAAGTAGAGGGGAGGAATAGAACGCTCATGTGGACAGGATGGACCATGCTCGATTGCCAAAAATAGCTAGAGACAATGGCAAACAAAGAGTAGGACGACCACCTAAGCGCAACAGAGCTGGATCTCAACATCGGTGGAAACACATTGACCAAACATGAATAAGACTAACTTTAACGAAAAACAGGCGCTTGCCTAAATAAAGGAGGAAGAAGAAGAAGAAGAAGTTATTTGGTATAAGGAAACGCTCAAAAAATTCGACCGCGGAACTGCAAACTTCGTGTACAACATCGTAACAGATGATGAAACTTGGATATATTCGTATGAACCGGAACCTAAGCAACAATCCACTGTTTGGGCGTTCCAAGATGAACCGAATCCCACACAAGTTGTTCGTTCACGAAGCACTACCAAGACAATGATCGCTTGTTTCTTCGGTTATCTGGACATGTTGCAACCATTCCGTTAGAGGATCGAAAAATGGTACCCAACAATTTATTTGCCAGAAGTCATCGACGAAATCAAGAACAATAACCGAAATGACAATGTCAGCTCTCACACAGCACGTCAATCAATTGATTATTTGAAGGAGGAAAACACGGAATTAATGCCTCATTGCCGGTATTCACCTGCTTTATCACCCGACGACATTTTTGTATTCCCGAATGTCAAACAAAAAATGCGTGGACAGCGATTTTCATCATCTCAAGGAACTGTTGAAGCCTTCAGAAACCATGTTTTTGAGATACCAACTCATAGTGGAAAAAATGTTTCGAGAATTGTATTGAACGCATGCAAAAGTGTATAAAACTTAAAGGCGAATATTTTGAAATATTTTGGAAAGCAATAAAACAATTTTTGCAAAAAAAATTCTAGTTCTTGTAACAACTGAAAAGGCTGTTCTCGTAC
Source organism: Limonius californicus (assembly GCA_014611495.1). Taxonomy (NCBI): domain Eukaryota; kingdom Metazoa; phylum Arthropoda; class Insecta; order Coleoptera; family Elateridae; genus Limonius; species Limonius californicus. The sequence continues at coordinate 2,728 of JABXWE010009926.1, forward strand.
TAAGAGAAGCAATATAAGAAAACATGAATAAACCTTTCAGCTATCCCTTCTAAAACACGACACGTATTTTTCCTACGTTTACTTGTGGTAAATTTTATAGAGATCTATAATAGCGACTCCTAAAGCCTTAATAGTCGCTATTTATTAGGATATAATGGGGCAACGCAATCTTAAAACAATGCTCATAATGCTTACACAACCCACTCTACTTGCATCTCAATCCTCACATTCGCATACATGCTCAAAAAATTCTTTACGTCAGTGAACACTTTAACCAACAGTTAGGTTTCTTTTCAGTTTAAAAGAAAAGCCTGTAATCGTGTTAGTTTTATAATTAATGTTTTAGAGAAATCAATACATTATAGTTTCTGATTATCGACCAACAAATAGAGACGAGCACAATCACATTACGAATGTTAAAGAGAGTGGGAGGCGCTGTGTAATGAGATGGGAATAAAAAAGTGATTGTGTTTCCAGAAATAGATATAATCTGTCTATTTTTCAAGGGATGCACAGCGATCTATGTGTTTGTATTATTTGCGCAATGTAATAGATAAAAATAGAAGCTGAATATTAGTAATGTAAATTTGATATCTTGCTTCCCTATTAAAATATATTCCTTTGAACTTTAATATAATCGTCATTATCAATTTCTATGAGGCGTTCGGGGACTATACGTCAGTGCGTTAGACTTCTGCGCTGAAGGCCCGTGGTGCAATTCCCATCCGATTTTTAACGGCAGTGCTCCCTCTCAAGGCAACGGTAAACTAGCGAGGTATTCTGCCTAGTAAATCTACTCTGGAGTAGAAGTGATTCGGAGCCCACTTTAAGCTGTAGGACATCTATGTCTGTGCCACTTTAAGCTTTTACACGTCTCGTAAAAGATAAAGCAGTCGAAGACGAAGATGCTTACAAATTTGAAAACATTTTATTTTCACAGATACTAAACTTGAAGTTATATTTACTGTTGATAAACTATAGAAATCTGTAAACCTTGTTAGCCTTCTAAGCCCCCTAAGAAAAAAATTTAAGATATTAAGATGCAGAAGGTTTGTACAAGAATATTAACTTATTTGAGCAACATCTTCAAAGAGGTTTATAATACACATTCCTATAAAATTTAAAAAATAACAATAAAGTAATTTCAAATTTGTCTACAAAAAAAAAGATTTTTATTTCATTGGAACTGAAACATCTTAAACTAATAACTAGAATTGCCCATGGGTATTTGAGTTTGTAAGTTCTCCCTAAAAGGGCCTCGGAGGGGCACTGCGAATACGCGCTATTAGTCGAGGCCACCGTGAAATGCGGCCGATTGGCCGCTAAGGCGACCGTATTTCGCTTAGTTAAGTTTAGGGTGCATGTTGCATGAATGCTTAGTGTGTAAGGGACGGCGCATCTCCCTAAAGTAATGCGAAAGCATTCTGGGGGTTCCAGGGGGGGGAGACGGTAGTATGAATGAATGAAAAAAAAAAGCGTTTTCCCTAAAACCGATGTCAAAGTTTTACAACACAGTTAGTAGCTAGAATTTTAAGTGCTTCTGCATACATTACAAAGAACGAAAACTGCAATAAATAAATAAACAACATTAAGTGAAAATGGAATATAATTGCGGTGAAGGAACAGGAAATTCAAACAAATTATCAGAAGTAGCTATTCTCTATCAATAACCTTTGGAAGAACCCCAAACCACGACGATATTTAGAACACCTCAATACGAATTTCAGCAACTAAGCTGCCATCTTCAGTGGGAACTTGAACTAACTAAAGTAACTTGGCTGATTAATACCCTTGAAGAGGTCACCAAGTCAACAATTGAAGTCCAATTGAATCCAAGTCATTGGACTTCAATTGTTGACGTGATGAAAGAATGATCTCCAGAGGTATTCCTCAGGTAAGTTACTTTAGTTAGTTCAAGTTCCTACTGAAGATGGCAGCTTAGTTGCTGAAATACGTATGTGGGTGTCCTAAATATCGTTGCGGTAAGGGTTTTCCAAAGTTTATTTACTTAAACCACCGGCTCCAATCAACTCTATTCTTTATCAATCAATTATTACCTCTAGATTGCAGCTTTTGCCGGAGTTTATGCTTTTAAGTTAATGATTACAGCCAATTGCAGACTTTAAAAAGATTAGTTACTGCTGTAAACTGATGGTTCCCCGTACCTCAACACTTCAGTAGAGCTCTAATACTGAAACAAATTAAACACTTAAGTGCAGAGATCAACGAATTCAAATATGTGTACAGACGGAAAGATTCCTGTACTCCTTGGGGTCGTTGGCTAGTCTTCTTGCCTCTGGCGTTGTCTTCCTTTTTTTTCCACTTTGACTTTTACCATTTCTTTCTCTTCCTCTTGTCCACTCGCTTCTACAGCACTACTTTAGGCAGCTTTAGGCCCAGGGACTTCGGTGGGGTAGTGCGAAGTCAGTCGAGGTCACAGTGAAATGCCGTCCGATCGACCGCGTGGTCTAATCCCGGCTGAGGCGTCAACCGCATTTCACTTAGTTAAGTTTAGGGAGCATGTTGCATGAATGATTAGTGTGTGAGGGACGCCCGCACCCCCTGAAGTAACGCGAAAGTTCTGCGGGGAACGGTAGTACGGATGAATGGAAAAAGAATTTATCTTGGCCCATCTTCCATAGGTGGTCAATCCATATCAACTGTTTGCTTCTCTTTGTAGTTCCATGATTCCTCGTTAGTTCTTCCTATTTTCAATAATTGCTAATAAATTTAATTTTGCCTTCTCAAATTCTTCTCTTCTCTAAGCTTCTTATATTCCTAGTGCCTATTCTTAGAAGTTTTCTCCGATTTGCTCTGTCAGCTTTACATTTCTTATTTTCCATTTCCTTGTACTTATTCTTTACTATTTTTATCTTCATGTATTCGCTCAGCGCAGCAAACAGAGTTTTGGGATTTTATCTACTGTTTTACCTTTATTTATTACTTCCTTCAATGTGTTCTTTTCCGTATTCTATACGTTTAGTCTCTATTAAAATACGAAGGCATCCTTTTAAGTTTTTACAAACGATCACTAGGTAGTGCTATTGAGATGTTTTAGTACTATTTTCGTAAAATTTGACATTTGTTATTGTGAAAACAGTGGTAGCATAGAAATTAACCGAGTAGTTTGTTTACAGTGATCGTTTAAAAATAGCAATTTTGTGAAAAATAGATATTACACGTGAAGGTTTTCATTGGATGATTTTTTCGATTTTAATAAAGGCCTAACTCAACAACAAGGTATAGAATCGCTTCGATCAACTTTTGGTACTGAAGCGCCATCAGAAAAGACTGTTTACAATTGGTTTGCTGAATTTCGTCGTGGTCGTGCGTCCGTCTGTGATGAATTTCGTGAAGATCGACCAAAATCGGTTGTTATTCCAAAAAACGTCGATTCTTTGTGCAATATTATTGAAGAAGTTCGGCATGTGACTTACAGTAAAATAAAGGTATCCTTAGGTATATGGAAGACTGAAGTACATTCGATTTTGCATGAACATTCAACTGTGAAAAAATCTGTTGCTGATGGATTCCGCATAATTTGACCGAAGCTCAAAAAAAGGCTCGTGTTAATTGGTGTAAGGACATGCTCAATAAATTCCACCGAGGAACTGCAAAATCCGTATATAACATCGTAATAGGTGACGAAATTTAGATATATTCATATGAACCGGAAACTAAGCAACAATCTATTTTGGATGTTCCAATATGAACCGAATCCCACAAAAATTGTTCGTTCACGAAGCACTTCCAAGAAAATGATCGCTTGTTTCTTCGGTTGTACTGGACACGTTGCAACCATTCCTTTAGAGGATCGAAGAACAGTCAACGCTGAATGGTATACAACAATTTGTTTGCCAGAAGTCATCGACGAAATCAGAAAAAACAACCGAAAACGTCGCATCATTCTTCATCATGACAATGCCAGCTCTCACACAGCACGACAAACAATTGATTATTTGAAGGAAGAAAACATCGATTTAATATCACATTGCCCGTATTCACCTGATTTATCACCTAACGACTGCTTTGTGTTCCCGAATATCAACCAAAAAATATGTGGACAGCGATTTTGATCACCTCCAGAAGTTGTGAAAGCCTTCAAAACCATGTTTTTGAGATACTAAATTCAGAGTGGAAAGAATGTTTCTAGAATTAGTTTAAACATACAAAAGTGTATAAATCTTAACCCTTCTTTTCATGGTATTGCATATTTACAACATTTATTTTATATATCACAGCTATATTGCGCTAGTACTTCACTACTCATGGTGTAGCTAATTTGTAACATATTTCCCAATGGGTTTAGTGAAAAAGTTTGTCCATAGGTGGCGATCATGTTCAGAAATTCAGTTAAATGTTGTGCAGCATTTTGGCGGGTAGCTAACCTACAACGTGTTGGGGAATTGTAAACCTTGTTTTACTGAAATTAGATTAAATATAATAGTGTAGTTAACTGTCATCGATAATAAAGGTATGTGTGTAACTCCACAATACAGGATTTTATATTTGCTGTATGTATATTAATTAAATCATGTACTGAAATAATACGTTGCATATTTGCAACATCATGAGAATCGGAACCAATGTGGGTTGTTGTTTTGTGCTTTAGATGTCGAAGTACACGGCACCTCTGACGGAAAGGGAAGTTCAGGATATTGTTGATAACCTTGATTTAAGTGAAGATGAATTTGAAGACTTTTCTGATAGTGATAGTATTGCTGACCCAAGCTACGTGCCAGACGAGGATTGCGATGATGAAGAAGTTCGGGATGAGCTACAAGGGAATATCGAAGGAAGCCTAAATAGTGAAAATGTTGTTGAAGCGCCTTTTGAAAGTGAACAATCTTGTAACACTGAGCAAGTCGAGACTGAGACAGAACAGACAAACGTAGGAGTTTCTACATATACAGAGGTGACAATGAAATTGCTTAACAGGATTATTTGGCGAAAACGGCATTTAATTATTGACGATGACGCAATTGCATTTTGAGGTAAATTAAATCTTTCAAACGAATTGTTACATTTAGAAACCCCATACAATTATTTCAAATATTTTTTTACTGACGAATTATTATTCATAGATAGACTTCTGTGAACAAAGTAATTTGTATAGCGTACAGAAAAGTCCAAACAAACCAATAAATGTGTCTGTACAATATTTGGGAATTTGTTTCTACATGTCTGTATCAACATTGCCCAGAACACGTTGTTATTGGAGGTATGATATTGGAATACCAAACATTAGAGATACGATGAGTATCAATGAATTTGAAGCCATAAAGTCTAATTTACATTTCAATAACAACGACACAATACTGGAACGCGGTAATGAAAAATTTGATAACCTTCACAAAATCACACCTCTTGTTGATTATCTTAGAAATCGATTTGCTTCAGTCCTGTAGAGCACAAGCTATCCATAGACGAGCAGATTTGTGCCACAAAAGTACGTCACCACTTGAAGCAAGATAATCCGATGAAACCCAATAAATGTGGGTTCAAACTGTTTATGTTGTGTGGAACTGAAGGTTTCTCCTGCAATTTTGAAATATATCAAGGTTCTTCTAATTACTTTACAAAATTAAAGTACGGTGAACCTGATTTAGGGGCAAGTACAAATGTTGTGGTAAGACTTTCTCGAGTGATACCAACGAATGTGAATCACCAATTATACTGCGATAATTACTATACCTCAGTACCATTATTTGCACACATGACAAAACAAGGAATCTATATGTTAGGAACCGTGCGAAGAAATCGAATACCAAACAATAAACTAACAAATGAAAAGGACTTCAAGAAAAGCCTCGTGGAACGTCCGAAGAGTATTTGACAGTGTAGATGGAATCGACCTAAGTTTAGTCGTTTGGAAAGATAATAAGGTAGTAAACATGTTTTCTTCTTGTCATGGTGAACTACCTATTACAAAAATCAAACGATTTGACAGAAAATTAAAAGATAAAATAGAAATTAATCGTGCAAACGTCATACAGGAGTTGTTAGGGGCCAAACGAGCTTTTCGTCGACTCGCAACCGGATAGGTGGAAAAATGGCCGGCAGCTTAGCTGAGAGGAGTAGGGGGAGTTCACGGAAATCGCTTATGGGAGGAGATCTTCCTAATTGTGTACAGAGTAAGTCAAAATTAGTGAGCGCCACCTTCCAAATCACAGCTGATTGTAGGTCCTCGTGGAAGGCCGAGAAGCAGACAGCTTAGGGGAATCGAACTCACCTTTATTGTGCCTCCTCCTATATATATGAAACTTGCAAAATTCATGCACAAACAAATACAAATACAAAATAATAAAAGATATACTCAATTTTAAAACACATATAATGAAATTATTGGCAATACAAAAGAATGACAGCAAAAGGTGATTTTAATAACTATATTTTACAGATAGTCAAATTGAGCGCTCAAGCAAAGGGACTCGCCGTCACTGGCGCGCGTAAATGGTCCAAACGACTAAGGGGCCAGTGGCGTCAGAGCTTACACAAATAACACAATATAGGTATAATTAACCTCTGCATTTAGTAATACAAAAAACTATCTGCGACTGAAGGTCGCTCTTGTTACAAACAACAAAAAGGTTCAGTCACTTGGAATTTTGCAAGTTTGCGCGTAAAAAAATGGGTTTCTTTTCTACTACCCAAGAAAACTGGTACTTTCTTCGCAACAAAAAACTTAGTTTCTTTACCTTGATTTGTAGTAACGAGGCGGAGACAGGCACAATTTATTTTACAAGATGCGGGAACCGTCTGGATATGTTTTCAGATCCGGGCAAAGAGGTCGATGTTCTTCGGGAAAATTCCGAGATGAAACACCTGCTGCACAACCCTCGTAGTTTGTAGCAGCAACAGCACTACAAAAGGGACAGGAAATGGACTCGACATTAATCCGCCAAAGGCCATGGGCAAATTCGCAATGAATTGCCTTTGGTTTACAGGGATAAAATCCAGTGTGTTTCTAAAATCCGACACTTGTCGATACTCTGTTCACACCACGGTGATACAGCGATAGGGGAATACACGCGATGGATACCCATCGAAAACATAAGCCGCCCCTGCCGTACTTAATTTTTTATCGGCCCTCGATGATGGAATTGGTAGACCGGAGTCGAAGGTTGAAGACTGACTGAAGACCCAAATGCGCCCCGAACATGGATTTCCCAAAAAATTGCACCACATTAGAAAACAATTCTAGAACGAAATTCACACGTGCGCCTTCCGAGGATAAAAATTTCCGAGAATTGTTTTCGAACGGCAAATCTAGCCTACAAAGGGAAACTACCGAAATTGGCCTCGTCATAAATCAGTCTTTAAAAACAAAATAACGAAAACTGTTATCAACATACAAATGGCAATTAAAATAACGTTTTTAATTCCTATGAAGCGGCAATTAGAGTACGACTGTAATTCAAATGTAGCGGCAAATTTTAAAAGAACATAACAGAGTAGAACAAACATATGGGAGGAGTCGACATGCTTGATAGTTTCATTGGTCGGTACAAAATTCCACTTCTTTCCAAAAAGTGGTACCTGCGTATATTTTTTCACTTATTAGATGTGACAATAATAAAATCGTGGCTTGCATATAAGAGAGCAATAAAATAGCGAGGAGAATCACTAGCTTTCCAAACATTGAATTTGTATCAATTTCGCCTGGAAGTAGCAAAGTGTCTATGCCTTATAGGGGCCAACATATCAAAAAAGAGAGGAAGATCAAGTTGCCAAGTAGATGAAGCTGTGGCTGCCAAAAGTCGTAAGGGGTCCGCATCACACATTCCACCTAAAAATGTGCGACTGGATGAAAGTTCTCACTGGATAAAGTATGACAGCATGCGACAAAGATGCAAATTACCACAATGCAATGCAATGGCTTTACTCACTTTAAATGTGAAAACTGTGCAGTACATTTGTGCCTCATAAAAGACAAAAACTGTTTTAAATTGTTCCATGTGTAAGTTACATTTCAGATAATATATCTAATGTGTGCATATTTACAACATTCGTTTTTTTTTAAATAATTAAAATTTATATAGAAATAATTTTTTTTCAGATTTTTCCCAAAAACAATAACACAACTGAAACCAAAACGAATTTTTGTAAAAGAAAATATTACATCATGAAATGAAGGGTTAAAGGCGAATATTTTGAAAAGCAATAAAACAGTTTGTTCCAATAAAAGTTTTCTCTCCTAGTTTTTGTAAAAACTTAAAAGGCTGCCTTTGTACATCTGCGTAGTACAGTAATGAAACAAAAACTACTAATTAGCCAATAAGAATATACTGTTATTTCAACTTGTTTGGCTTACTTGCTGCTTATTTAGAGTGTTTTAGATCTTTAAATAGTCCAGATGTACTTACGACATTATCATTGGGTCCACATATTACTAGAATAAAACACACAACAACTGAAAGAAAATTATAGAAATTGCAAGTTGAAGCTTCGTCACAGATTTTCCGTTTACTAATTTATACTAGTTTACTACTAAGATTAGTAAATCAGGAAAATATATTTAACATTTGAGCTAAACCAATTAGATCTCTATTGAAAACTTCATTTGGTGAAGCTGTCGGGCCGCTGCATGCGACCGTAGAGCCAACATATTGTGAAAACGAGCTCAAGGTTCAACAGGCGGATCGAAGTCTCGTAGTTCTGAAAAATTTAATCCAGATATTCCACTGCCTCGGAGCCGAACCGCAGTTGTTGCTCTCGTGGATTATTGCTTCCAGAACAAAATGGAAATTTTCTTTTGCTCGCTCTTTCAGACAAAATATTAAAGCTAGGTTTAATGTTTTTTCATTTCGCTAAGGAGTTTTAAATTTAAATATACTCTAGTTTGTTTTGCAGTTTCTCTAATGGAATATTGCTCCCAGCTCAGACTTGCGATAAAATTGCGCGTGGAAAAGTTACAAAACGCAGCAATTTTTACCTTGCTTGACACGGTTTGCCTAAGAAATTAAATTTGAAACATATTGGTTATGAAGGACGGGAAGTGATTTAACTCACCGTAAATGAAGAGTTTACGCAAAGTATTCTGTTTTTAAAGCCATTAACTTCTACCTCGGCAAGTTTAACAATTCGAGCCAGGTTTATTATAATTTTAATTACAAATTTAACGTAGAGTGTGGGTGTTATTTATTAGGAGTTGCGGGTACTGCTGAGCTTCGAAATCAGAATCCATTAATGCGAACTGCTGATCTAAACGTGACTCGTTCATGCAAGGTGGAAGATTAAGCGTTTTCCGATACAAACCTGCCAGAGGATTAGCTGAAATGTATTCGCGTCTCAATTACACTGAATAAATCTTGGCGGTGGATATTTTACTCGTTTCTGCATTCCACGTTACATATTCTGTTTATTTCAATTTTCAAATTTTTCCGAACACAATGTTGGCTGCCGTTTGGAATGCAACGAAGATTACTCAGCTCGATGTTATGACCTCATAAAACCAATGAAGTGAATTCTAGTGCAATTTCTGTCTTCATTTTGAACGTATGACCTAGTAGAAGCAATAAATTCAAGTATGTAGTAAAGATAATAGAAATACATGTCATATACGGTGTTATTGCCTCAAAAAAATGTTAAAAATATAGTCACGAAGTGGATTTTAACAACTTGCTCGTGACTTCTCTGATTCTATGCGACAAAACAAGCTTCGGATTAGAACTAAGTTTATTAACAACGAATAAGGGATGAATTCATCTTATGTAGATATGATTTCCTCCAGGGAGAACAACTTCGCTCAAGAGCAGGAAATGACTGCTGGTCATAACTTCTGTTACTTTTAGTTTTTATAATGTATGCCTCTTACTGATAATATAACTTAGACACAATAACTTAATTAATAGTCAAACAAAACTTGAAATTAATTTTTTTCTTCGTGGATGGCGTTATACCATATGGAAATTATTAGAAAAATAAATGAAAAACACTTCTTATGGAAGCTAATTAAATACTGAAAGTTTTGTTGTAAACTTGTTAAAGTGTATGCAAGTTAACATGTATAACAATATAAATTAATCAATTCTCGGCGCCTTCCTGGACTTTAAAAATAAACTCTGAAAATATCAGAAAATCTCTTATAAGACTTCTTATAGTATCTTAGAGAATATTATTCAAATTTTGAATATAAACATTACACATTGTTAAAGTTCGTACTGTAAACAAGCTTTAGGTTATTCCAAAATTAAAAAAAAAATCAAATAGATTACCTATGTAGAAATTTAAAAAAATAGGAGAGTTTCCGTTCTCAATATAAAACATTTACAAGAGATATTGTGGACTGTAGAAACAAATTTCAAAAAATTCAAAAACTGGGCATGTATGTATATACGAAAATTTTGAAATCTGCTATGGAAACGAATAAGAAAATTATAAGCTAATCCTGCAAATTCTGAAATAAAATCTTCAACTGTATGGAATATAATAGTGCTCATAGTAGCATTAAAACTTGTCTTTTTTTTCATTCAATTATACTACGGATCCCCCCCCCCGGAACCGCTTGCGCATTACTTCAGGGGGTGCGGGCGTCCCTTACATACTAACCATTAGAACTGGACTGTAGAAACAAATTTCAAAAAATTCAAAAACTGGGCATGTATGTATATACGAAAATTTTGAAATCTGCTATGGAAACGAATAAGAAAATTATAAGCTAATCCTGCAAATTCTGAAATAAAATCTTCAACTGTATGGAATATAATAGTGCTCATAGTAGCATTAAAACTTGTCTTTTTTTTCATTCAATTATACTACGGATCCCCCCCCCCGGAACCGCTTGCGCATTACTTCAGGGGGTGCGGGCGTCCCTTACATACTAACCATTAGAACTGGACTGTAGAAACAAATTTCAAAAAATTCAAAAACTGGGCATGTATGTATATACGAAAATTTTGAAATCTGCTATGGAAACGAATAAGAAAATTATAAGCTAATCCTGCAAATTCTGAAATAAAATCTTCAACTGTATGGAATATAATAGTGCTCATAGTAGCATTAAAACTTGTCTTTTTTTTCATTCAATTATACTACGGATCCCCCCCCCCGGAACCGCTTGCGCATTACTTCAGGGGGTGCGGGCGTCCCTTACATACTAACCATTAGAACTGGACTGTAGAAACAAATTTCAAAAAATTCAAAAACTGGGCATGTATGTATATACGAAAATTTTGAAATCTGCTATGGAAACGAATAAGAAAATTATAAGCTAATCCTGCAAATTCTGAAATAAAATCTTCAACTGTATGGAATATAATAGTGCTCATAGTAGCATTAAAACTTGTCTTTTTTTTCATTCAATTATACTACGGATCCCCCCCCCCGGAACCGCTTGCGCATTACTTCAGGGGGTGCGGGCGTCCCTTACATACTAACCATTAGAACTGGACTGTAGAAACAAATTTCAAAAAATTCAAAAACTGGGCATGTATGTATATACGAAAATTTTGAAATCTGCTATGGAAACGAATAAGAAAATTATAAGCTAATCCTGCAAATTCTGAAATAAAATCTTCAACTGTATGGAATATAATAGTGCTCATAGTAGCATTAAAACTTGTCTTGTTTTTTCATTCCATTATATCCCCCCCTCTGAAACTGCTTTCGCATTACTTCAGGGGGGTGCGGGCAACCTATACACACTAACCTTTCATGCAACATGCGCCCTAAAACTAACTAAGCGAAATACAGTCCCCTCGGTCGGTATTCGAAACCTCGACCGATCGGAATGAATCTCGCTGGGACCTCGAGCGGCAGCGCGTATCCATACTGCTCCACCGAGGTCCCTATTAAAAAATGTCTAGAAAATGTTCTTAGACAAAACTAAGCTAAAATAAAATGTTTTCAAATATTGAGAAAACAGATTTGTTGCCTATTTTTGTTGAATGCCGCAGAAATACAGCTACAGCTCGCAATTTATACATCAGGCGCTATCTAACTAGAAGTCCACCGTCTGAAAAACTATTTAGGCACCTTGAAACTTCTTTAAGAAACGAAGGTAAATTTGTTAATTGTAGACAATGCAGTCCCAGAATGTTTACGAACATGGAGATTGAACTAGCAGTATTAGAGCAAATGGATTAGAATACCCATGCAAGTCAAAGAGATCTAAACAAAAATGCAGGTATTAGTGGAATTTTAGTCAGAGAAATTATGAAAGTATTTCTTCCCTATCACGATACGTACGAACTGAATGAAAATGAACGCGGTCCGAATTGTAATTAAGTAATTTTTTTCAGAATAAACTTCTTTTGGAACCATTTTATTTTTATATTAATGGTGTAGTGAATAGGCATAACCAGCACTAGTCAGCACAAAAGAATCTGCACTAGCTACGTGTTACTCATGTTCAAAAAATGTTTTTTGTACATTTTTGGTGTAACCACATTATTGGGCAATACTTCCACTAAAATTTATCTGGGCAACGTTGCTTGCATTACCGACAAAACCTTTTTCTAGGGATGTTAGAGGATATATCACTCAATATACGTCAAAAACGTTGGTACCAGCATAATGCTGTCCTGCTCACTATCGTTGGATTGTTAGTCATTACTTACTTAAGGCATTTCAAGAAAACTGGATTGGAAGAGGAGCTATGCATCCTTGGCCACCAGGAAGATGCGATATCGCTTTACTAAACTTTTTTATTTGGGTTGCCATTACAGAAATAGTATAGTAAAGTCCAGTAGTAAATGAACGTGATTTGCAAAATAGAATAATCGAGGCGTACATTACTTTCACCCGGCAAGTGTGCTCTAGTCTGAAGATTTTGAACATTCACAGCCGGTTTTTTATTGTTCCGATAAAGTGTCACGGGCTTAAACAGAATTGGGACATGTAAAAATACACCGCGCTTAAATCTGGTCAAATTCGGGATAAACTCGTAAGTGAGGGCGCCAACGGGAATATCACTAGATCCGGCACTGATCAAGTTCCACAATACTTTGAACAGCAAATCCGAAAGTTGTGCGTAATGGAACTTACGTTTTCATGCAATTGTTCCTAATAAAAAAAACTGTGAATTTATTACCCCGTAAACAAAGGGACGCAACAATGACTTTCAGCTGTCCTTACAGGAATCTTCACATTACTTTCAACAAATATCAAAATAAAATGAGAGTTGAGTTTAATAAGGCATTTAATTAAAGTGCAGATGCGGACACAATACACGGAAAATGGTTAAATGATAATTTAGTAACGAACAAAGTTAAAAATTATTTAAAAAAACAATTTAAAACGAAAAATCTTAATATTAAACAAGGGGTCACGCACAGGTGAACCCCAAAACAATTAAATCTAAGCTAATAATACCTTAAAAATAGATGCTACAGAGAGGCCTTGTACACGCAGTGTTTTATTATATCTCTAAAGTTCTTCGGATGCAACATACGAAATATAAACTGATTTAACAAGATTTCACAATTAATGGCGTCGTCTCAGGGACTCCTCCCCCTCGGTAACCTAAATGGAACAGCTGAAGCGTGGTTGACAAAGGTTTTGAAAATTTAACTCCTTTGATATGAAATTGGTCCTTCAGGGGGGGGGTGTAAAGCTTGAGTCAGTCCCTGGATGTATTGGTGGTGTTGTTGCAGTTGCTTCGCTCGAAACCGCTTGCTTTCGGCAGATTTTTCAATATTGCGTCATAACCGCAGAAAGCGAAAGTAATTACCTATTGGTAAATTACACTTATTCGGACGCCCGCGGGCAATTCTAAATCTGCGTAACACTCAGGTCGAGAGCTGGCAGCTGATTTATGTCTTTTCCCCGCACTTAACAGTGTGAAGACTCGGATTAGAGCTGCGTTTGCAGAAATCTGAATAACGTCGCGCATAAGGGTGCGTTCTATAAAAGCAGCCGAACGTCGCAAAAGTTCTAGACAAGCTAATAGTCAAACGTATCCTCCTTATTAGGGTATTTTCTGTCTTTCAAACGTCCAATAGTCTACGTCAGAGGTTAGTTTCCTTATTCCATAGGATTAAACATTTCGGGCAGTAGAAGCAGCCGACAGTACTATATCGGCAGGATAGAGCAGCTACGAGTGAGTACGAGGTGATACGAAATATTTCGAGCAGATACAAATGTAAATAAAATGGTCACAAAATTAATACCACTTTTCTGGTGTAGTAACTATTAAGTAAATAAATTTTGCAAATTGAAGACGCGGAAATTTTTAATCATGTAAATCCAGACTTAAAGCTTATCATAGTATCAATTTGATTTTTGGATGATTTCAATTTTTCAGAAGATTTAAGTCAAAAGAAACCACTGTTCAAACATTACCGGAAAAAATTCAAGTACTTTACACCAAATAATAAAGTACTACATGGTTGTGTGGTCGAAATTGTTTATATTTCATAAACCATTGTATAACACACATAGAGCAGTTACTTCCATGTAAGTTTGTGATTTTATTCAAGCGGTTCAATATATTATATTATTGCAGGTGGAATTGTGGCGTTAGTAAAGCTACCATAGAAAAAAGTATTGTAAGGATTACAAATACCATTGCAAATTTTAAATCCCCTATTTTACTACCAACTACGGCAAGTGCGGTTGAGTGACGTCCTTCACAGCGTCCCGGCGTTTAGTAAGCAAACTATAGGTATTTCTGTTTAACTCACTACTTCTAAGATAATCCTCCCTATTCCGCACACCATTGCACGAAACTTGCCAAACATGCTTTAGATCCAGGGATAGTTAATCAGTAAGAATTTGGCAGATACCTAACCAACAGGCTAAATTGTATTAAAAGATGCAATAACGCTGTGGGATAGATTTATCTTCGGGGTTAGTTTATACCACCTGACAACTGTCAGAGACTTTTATATGAACGTTGAAAGGCCGGCTCTTACTAAAATAAATAAAATTTTTCCATTTACTCTCTGTTGTTTTTCGCTTTTAAGGGAGAACAACTTAGCTGGCCCACCCTGTATAGCAATATTCGGTACAATAGTTGGATACAAAAGTTTGTCTATTAATGTATTTTTAAAACAGATTTGATTTCTCTTTCCCAAAAACCACCTACTATACATGAGAAGCCACTGTAGCCCATTAAAATAACAAATCCCAAATTCAAAGAATCCCTCATTTATGGAAATTTATATTGCACAATAAAATAAGGGGATTTATTTGAATTTCATATTTGACAGGGCTTCTTGTTAGATTACTGAAGCTTAACGACAACTTGTCATAAATTTTTCAGGCTCAAAAGCGGAAAAAATTGACAAGTTGTGTGGTGCCCGGGCTCGTCAACCTAAACAGCAACACGTTAATATCAAAAATAAACTTCACAATGCAAAGTTAATTCCACGCTTGAGATCAAAAATGGGTTCGCAATCCTGAAACAGTCCCCAATTAAATTATTACGTTGTGACGCAACATCCTCGTTTAGCCCTTTATTACAGGCCTAATCCGCTGCTCGTTCTATATTATACCTAAACTTAAATAATGCTGAAGATAATTTAAATATCTTGCAAATTATTTAAGTAAACAGTTTTCTGAGCACAAACAATGTTATCGCTGCTCCGTTCATTTTCTTCTTTAAACCGTTTTCAGGAAGAAGCTCATTTCGCATTTCAAATTGACTGTCATTAGAAGTTAAACTGTTATTTACATTTGAATTCTATCTGAAAGTGTCAATAACGTGCGATATTATGTTCTGGACAAGATAATGAATGCCCCATTCTGGAACTCTTTGTATTATTTGTCTTATATTTAATTCAAAGAGCTATTATCTCTCCTAGCATTTACTTGACTTACAGTGGGAAAGAACCGACAATGTCTTACATATTTTATTGTTTTGTATCTAATATTACAAATGTTTCTTGGCCAAAACCACAGATCGATAACAAAAACATGCATTTTTGAGAAGGGTTTTCAAATTAAATAAGCAATTTCATAAAGCGACGGCCGGGTACATTAAAATTGCTCATCTCGCTTATCATACGGTTTTCTGTAAGATAGCAACATTCCTTCAGAAAACAATACATGAACAAGACTTTGACGACTTTTGTTTAGAAGTCTGTTGTAAAGGATTAGTACAAAATGTGTTTGCATTCGTACCTACTTGTTATTGCACGCTATTTTAGAGTAAAGTGGTTTATAAATTTCTTTTTATTATGGATCGTAAGCATGGTTTATCGAAAAAATGTTATGATGCGATAATATGCATTGTTTTATATCTATCGATTTGTGGTTCTAACGCAATTGTTAATTTAGATCACATATTGTAAAATATAGAAATACATCAAAGTATTCATAGCTAGACTTAGTGATGGGCATAAACGAATGATTTCAATAATCGAATCATCGAATGATTTTAATAATCGAGATATTCATTCGAACCAAAAAAACGCGCATTTCGGTAATGCTGAAATGTCCCGCATCTTGCCTTTCGAATGATGAGTATGATGACTCCCTGGCACTCCTGCTCTTACCTCTAACTGTTTTTTCGGTTTTCGACTGGATTCCGTTCTGTATTTATGTAAATTTCATCATGTGGTTTTCCGTGTTATATTATAAGTAATTATTTTATTATAATTAATGAATAGTTAATATCTTTATAAACCTAATCATTACGACCAATTTAGCCACTAAACTTTTTTTTTATGGAACGGTAATATCAAAAACCGAACAGCTTACAAATGATCGTAACAGATTAAAATAAAAAAAATTGATTTATCTCATATTTTTATAGTGTCATAAATGCTGAAATTATTTTATTTCTAAATTTAGTTTATGACAATAATATACTTAAATGAATAATAACCCATCAGAAAATTCCACATTAATGTTTTTGTATTTTAATTTCGAAAAGTAGAAATAAATAATCTTAACTTAACCCTATCCGATTCGACATTCTAAGAACTTACCTTGTTAACTCAGCTGCACATGCGACCCCACCACGTAAAACCAATCAAATATGTTACTTTGTAGTTTACCTTTTAGTATGTTCTCGACTACAAATACATTCGGATACTACTCAAATTATATAACGACAAAACCAAATTTCGATTACCAGCCGAACAACGTAACGAAATCCCAGCAGTTTTTATCACTGTAATGAATTATTAGCATCTCAGATAATATCGAATATTTTGTATTATTTCATTTAAGATGCTAAAAGTTGTTAAAAGAACGTATTCGAGAAATTGCCATAAATCAAGAGAACTAGTCGCATGTCGAGATATATACATAATCGGATATTACGAATTACTTCATTCGAGATGCGCGTGCCACTAGGCAAACGTTCGAGAAATTTTTATAATTCAAATGAATTAATCGCATGCCGAGATATATAGATAATGGAATATTACAAATTATTTCATTCGAGATGAGCGTGTCAGCAAGTGAATGTAGTTCGAGTAGATTTTATCATTCGAATGAATTACTAGCATGTCTAGATATATATATATATATATATATATATATATATATATGAAGCTTTCGCAGGTCGCAATGCACAACAGGGCCAGACTCTGCAGGTTACCGTGTTGGTGCGAAACCATGCTGAACCTGCTGTTGTGTGTGAATATTTTTTGTTTATGGTCTTGTTACTCCTCTAATGCGACCGTAATTCGAGGAGTGCCATTAATTCGATCCCCAATGGCAAACGGAGACCGGGACCCAGTACCGACCACCCAGGGAATTAGAAAAATTTCCTACCCTTGGGAGATTCGATCCGGGAAGCGTTTGGACTATTACATCCAAAGCTCTACCACTGAGCCATCCCCGCCCTTGTCTAGGTATATACATAATCTAATATTTCGAATTGTTTCATTCGAGATGCGCGCGCCACTCAACAAACTTAACGAGAAATTTTTATAATTCAAATGAACTACTCGCATGTCGAGATATATACATAATCGAAATTTACGAATCATTTCATTCAAAATGCGTGAGTCAATTAAGTGAATGTAGTTCGAGAAGTTTTTATCATTCGAATGAATTACTCGCATGTTGTGATATAGGTATACATAATCTAATATTTCGAATTATTTCATTCGAAATGCGCGCGCCGTTCAGCAAACTTATCGAGACATTTTATAATTCAAATGAACTACTCGCATGTCGAGATATATACATAATCTAATATTACGAATCATTTCATTCGAAATGCGTGAGTCAATAAGTGAATGTACTTCGAGACATTTTTATAATTCAAATGAGCTACTCGCATGTCGAGATGTATATCTAATCGAATTTTAAAATTATTTCCGTGGAGATGCGCGCGCCTGTAAGTGAATGTAGTTGGATAAGTTTTTATCATTCGAATGAATTACTCGCATGTCGGGGTATATACATAATCAAATATTTCGAATGATTTCGTTTGAGATACGTCACTAAGTAAACGTAGTTCGAAAAGTTATTATCATTCGAATGAATTACTTGCATCTCGGAAATATCTCGAGATATATACATAATCGAATATTTGGAACTGTTTTATTCGAGATGCGCGCGTCACTAAAGGAACGAAGTTCGAGAATTTTTTATCATGCAAATGAATTACTTGCATCTCGTAAATATTTCGAGATATATACATAATCGAATATTTGGAACTGTTTCATTCGAGATGCGCGCGGCACTAAACGAACGTATTTGAGAAATTCTTACCATTCAAATAAATTACTCGCATCTCGGAGATGCTTGCATAATCGAGTATTTCGAATTGTTTCATTCGAAACGCGCGCGCCACTAAACGAACGAAGTTCGAGAAGTATTTATCATGCAAATGAATTACTTGCACCTCGGAAATATCTCGAGATATATATATAATCGAATGTTTGGAATTGTTGCATACGAGATGTGCGCGCCACTAAATGAACGAAATTCGAGAAGTTTTTAGAATTTAAATGAATTACTCGCAACTCGAAGATGCATACATAATCGATTATTTCGAATTATTTCATTCAAGATGTGCACATTCCTTACCGAACGTATTCGAGAAGTGTTTATCATTCGAATGAATTACTCGCATCTCCAGGTATATACATAATCGAATGTTATTAATAATTTCATTTGAGATGCGCGCGCCGGTAAACGAACGTATTCGAGAGGTTTTTATCATTTGAATGATTTACTCGCATCTCGAGATATCTCGACATATATGCATAATCGAATATTCGGAAGTTTTTTATTCGAGATACATTCACAACTAGTTAGACTTTCTTAAAGCAGCATATGGAGCTGTATTTGTAAAACTTTTTGAAAGATTTTGTATAGAAATTCATTAAGATTTATCAAGTAATTCAAACGCCGACTTTTACCAAATACGAAAAACTTTAACAATCTCTGGGACGATTGTTATCCCTGCAGGTTCATTATTATGCGTTTAGAAGTAAATACTGTTAATTTGACACTCAAATAATAATGTAGTAACTGAAGTGAAAGCATATTAGTATTTTTGTAGGAATAGTATTTTAAGACAAATTCTTTTTAATTTTTGTTTGCGCATGTAGTAGTGAATATAGTTCTATTCTAAATGATGTGGTTAACTGGCTCCCTTGTCTAATAAATTATGTTTATACTTATGCCTTTCCAAGAATTGGTACTCGTCGCTGAGCCGTGTATTTAGATAGGATTTAGTAAAATTAGGGCAGTCGGTGCAAAATGTCTGAATGGGTGTCCTCTTAGACGAGTTTAAGGCTTGCGTATTCGATATAATGGAATAAACAGTACGTATGTGTTGCTTAGTTGATAAATTCACTGAAGTGATGTATACCTATGTATTAGCTACCTATAAGATGGTATAGATGAGCTCTGAGTATCTTTTGTAGCAGATGAAGCTGTAGATAATGCTTCTGCTGATGTAGTACCGTTAGTAGTTGTTATAACTGTGTTAGTATAATTGAGGCCTGTGTTAATGTGCTTGGGGGCTTACGAGCTCACAAAGGCTACTGAAGGGTGAGAGTAGCCTGGTAGGGTTCCATTTTAAGCTGCTTAATGTTTGGCTGGACGAGGAACCGGCCCAATCATTCAACTTGACTTGTTAGGCCTAGCCAACAGTCAATGATCTCTTCATTGCAGAGTGGCCTGTGGCAAGCCTGTCTCTGGTTCTTTTCCTTGTGAAGCACCTACGGTGACTTGTGGGGGTGGTTTGGTGATCACGGTGATATGAGAGCACCCATTGCCCTGTAGTAACATTCAGTTGCCCGGTACCCGTTACAGGTTAAGTACATTAGCCAATATCTACTTAAGACGATCCTGCCAAGGCCACACCACCCCGAACCAGAGACGGTTCTGTCGTGGTACCAAAGGTGAGTTAGCATACGTGGAACAGTACGGGAGGACACCCGACCCCCGTAAGTATAAATATAGAAGCTGCAATGCTAATGTAGTAACGTATTGTCGCTTCTTTGTTCGGTACGTTACTGGTCTGTACTAGAATGGCGTTTGACTGTTTGTGTGTTTATTTTATGAGTGCACCGCGTACATGCCTGAAACTGTTAGATTCCGAGCTTCCAACGATTGGCCCTTGGTGGTGAGTTCTGAGTTAATTATTACCGTGAGTTTGTAAAAATTCCCATAACCCGTTCCGACTAGCAAAGGCCCTTCGTACATTTTATAGAATAAACACTTAAGTTTAAACTATGACCTTTGGCCACATTATGCATACGGATAAAGTTATTAGTTAAATCCATGAACGTACATTATTTTGCGCAAAACTTTCTACGGAAGTTATACCCCGACCTAGTCTTAAGCAAACTTTCTTTTGCCGTTCAAACATGTTCAACAGATCGTTGAAGTCCTAAACCCGCAGAAAAGCGTTTAAGACGTGCCTGTTTCGATAATGCAATTTGGTTGTACCATACCTCACGTCGTAAAACCGTTTCCTAGCTGATTTTCTTGGCGTGTGTTCGTGAAGAAGCACTGAAAGTCCATAACGTCTAATTCGGTTTTATTTTTATTTGTTTTGAAATTTCGCTGAATCGACTCGTCCTCGACCCAACTTTAGTTAACTGCCTAGTTGTTGGCAACTATTAGCTCAATTCTGATCAATATTGGAATAAACAAAGCCACGTGTACGTTCAAAATATAGTTCACGCCTCGGGTAGTTGCGAAGGGGGATTGACCTAGATTACATCCGCCAAAATGTTACTCCCTTAAAGGGTTGCGTTTTAGTTTACTTTAACATGAAGGGTTAAAACGATACCAGAGATAAATTTCGATAAATTCCGCGTTCCCGAAAGTGTTTCGAAGTTTAATGCTTTGTACCTTGTTTACCAACACCAAAGTTATAACAAAGACTAACATCAGTAGAATGCTACAAAGAGATGAAGGATCTCTTTGTGATAAAATTGTCAATTGTGGTGCAGTGTCAGTAATATACCAAACGTGTTAGTTTCTACTGTCTTAAATGTTTGTGAATAATATTACAGAAACGCTTAATTTTAACTAGTTTTAGACATATTTATCTTACATACACGTATTTTATGTTATTATTAAGTTAACTCTGAATGACCAAAATCGATATAACTCTTTAAGGCGATTTAAACTATGCTTTCAGTAACAAGCATTTGAATTTTGAACCTCATATTTTATTAAGGACGAAGCCAGTTAGCAAATCAATAAATAATAACATTCATTCTAACAAACTTATTCTGAATACATTTTAATTTTTACAACTAGTTAGGAACGAGGTTACCCTATCCTAAACTATCCAAACTGTTTAGATAATACATAGATGGTTACATCGTGAGCATAAGTATATTATAATATTAGTTGAACGAAATATTATGTTTCATTTCACATATACAACTTTATTCTGCCAAAGCTGCTCTCCATAAATTACAAATCCTATATCTAATTAGGAACTGAGTTACCCTATCACATTCGCATTGTTAAGAAATTAGATAAATAATTACTGTATAATAATAAAGTATTCTAACAAGTCTACTCTATGTATTTTAAATATTAAATGTTAATCTAGGAATTTGGTTATGTTATGCTAAAGATACAGAATAGATAGATAATTACTGCAGGGAAATAAAGTTATATCATTAGTTGAACGAAACGTTAAGATTTTAAGCCGATCTCATTCATAGCTCTATTCTAGCTAACTAACTCTCCATTAATTACCAATCTTATGTCCAATTAACAATTAGGTTACCCTATATTGAAGGTACTGTTAGGAAAATAGATATATAATTACTGTACACAAACTTACAACGTTAATAAAAAAAATGGTAAGACTTCAGCCTAATTCACATTGTGGTTCTATTCTAACAAGTTTACTTCCTATGAATTCTAAATCTTAAATTTAAATCTAGGAACTCGGTTACGATATCTTAAAATTACTGTTAGAAGTAGAGCAATTACTACACGGAAATAAAGTTAGTTGAATAAAGTGTTAAGAGTTTATCTCGTCCGCATTTATGGTTCTTTCTCTGAACTTTATTATCTTTAAACTGAAATTTAGGAACTCTGCTACTCTATCCTCTATCCTAAATCTGCTTCTAGGAAAATAGATAGATAATTGCTGTCTTTCTCTAAATTTTATTCTCCTTAAATTGAAATTTAGGAACTCCGCTACTCTATCCTCTATCCTAAATCTACTTCTGGGAAAATAGATAGATAATTACTGTAGGGATATAAAAATATATCGTTCGTTGAGCAAAGTCTTAAGATTGTATCTAATTGGTACTTACGGTTCTATTCTAATAACTTGACTCTCCATGAATGTTGAATTTAAATCTAGGGGCTCGGCTATTCACCCTCTATCATAAACCTGCTGCTAGGAACGTATATAGATAATTACTGGGAAATACAAATATATCGTTAGTTGAACAAAGTATTAAGATTTTATCTCGCCCGCATTTATGGTTCTGTCACTGAACTTTACCTCCATGAATATTAAATTGATGTTTAGGAACTCTGCTACTCTACCCTCTATCCTAAACTTGCTGCCGGAAAAGTAGTTAGAAAGTTACTGCTGGGAAATATAAATATATCATTAGTTGAAGAAGGTGTTAAGATTCTATCTCGTGCGCGTTTATGGTTCTATCACTGAACTTTATTTTTCATGAATATTAAATGGAAGTTTAGGAACTCGGCTACAATGCCCTCTATCCTAAACCTGCTGCTGGGAAAGTAGATAGATAATAATTACTGCTGGGAAATGCAAATATATTGTTAGTTGAACAAAGTGTTAAGATTGTATCTAGATCGTGCTTATGGTTCTATTCTTTACTCACCATGAATATTAAATTTAAATCGAGGAACTCCGCTATTCTACCATCTATCCTAAACCTGCCGCTAGGAAAGTAGATAGATAATTACTGCTGGGAAATACAGATATATTGTTAGTTGAACAAAGTGTTAAGATTGTATCTAGATCGTGCTTATGGTTCTATTCTTTACTCACCATGAATATTAAATTTAAATCGAGGAACTCCGCTATTCTACCCTCTATCCTAAACCTGCCGCTAGGAAAGTAGATAGATA
>JABXWE010009927.1:0-41579 GCA_014611495.1 Limonius californicus
ATTGAAGCATCGTAAAAAGTATCGAAAACACTTTTTATCATAAACAGGTTTATAAAGACTTTTTTAACTATAATATTTCATTAATTATTATTAATTAGGACATAAATAATCTACCTAAACTACATTTCAGGTGAACATATGGAATTTAACATAATAAATATCCTTTTTACATATCTACAAGACCTTCCGATGGCATTCTTAGTTTAGTTTAAGGAATTATAAAGACATTTAACATATATTTAATAATAATTTGATTAATTTAACATAAATATCATGGCAATATATATTGCTATGTAATAAAAGTCGTGGTTTAAATCTAACGCCAACTAGCCCGAACACAAAACTGTCATCTCAGGAAATTAGAGAAATGTCTCCAGTCGTGGCCTCGACTCGTTTAAAAAGTTGAAACGTTAAAAAAAAAATAAAATTAACAGGTGCTGAATTTTACTATGGTTTAATGTCACCGAAATTAGTTCATGTTTTATCTGTACTAACCTTTGCAAAGAAGTTAGGCACGCTAAAATGCCCCTGGACTCCTGCTCCTCCAGTACACAGACCGCGCTCATCTCCGCCAGGCTGGTTCTTCTTACCGTGGACTGCTGGTTCTTCCTGACATCCATTTCCATTAGCGATGATTAAAACTCACATTTTATTTGATGATGCTCTATTCTCTTTTCAATATTACAATTTTTATGGTATTCAAAGAAAAAACCAAAAAAACAAAAAGTAATCTCTAATTTCAAATTTAGTAATCGTTGACCGGTGGGGAAGAGGTTAATTGATATGGAAAACACGTCTTGCCCCGACGGCGATTCAGAGGTGAATGATTCTATTATTTAATCAAATTTAGAAGCTTACTTTTACTTGACAACCAATGAAATTACAAGGTTTATGACAGATGAGAAAACGGTCTAGCTGTCATACCCCATTTTTCAATATTACCAATCTACACAACATTGCACCGCGACTTCAGCCTTACATCCAACATCGTGAGAGTTTTCCTCATCTTTTACATACCATTATCTACTAAACCCACAACCGATCATTTATGTTTTTTTAAAATGTCATTTTTGCCCCCCATTATAGTATCACACCATTTTCCCTCTCTAAGAGTTTTACAAATTTTGTTGCACCGTTGCATAATTTTAAACACTCTTATAGACTAATCACAACACAGAAATTACATGAACATTACCCTCAAAATTATCAAACAGAACTTACATTGACATGAACATAAAAATTATTAAACTAACTACAATTCTCTTAATTTGTTTCCTTTGGGTTTTTGGATAATTTAATTAGATTTTTCTATTTTTTTTTGATACTTAAATATCTTTTTCTATTTTTAATTTTTTCAAGGTTTTAAATCTAAGCTAAACTACTCCTAACCTAAATCTTCCCTTTATGTTGTAATTCAAGAATAAACAAACCAATTCCTGTTTTAGTACGTAATACATTTTTTTGTGTTTCACTCTTAATTATTTTATGGTGACAATCTTTTAAGTAGATTAGCTCTTGTCTCAAATCCTTTTTATTTTCCTGTAATATTTCTACACCTTCCTCCTCTAATATTTCAAAACCTTTCTCACTAATTTGTGAGCTATCTAAACTATTTTCATCAAATTCTTTATCCATTTTCACATCATATCCTGCAAATTAATTATCATTTTCATTACTCTTTTCCTTATTATTTTCGTCATTCCTTTTTATATTATTCCCATCATATCTATCAATCTTTCCTATCATGTTCCCTTCATATTCATGAACCTTTCCTGTCCTATTCTCATCATCTTTACCTGTCATATTCCCATCATATTCATTTATCTATCCTATCCTATTCCCATCATATTTATCAATCTTTATTCCTATCATATTTTTCTAACTTTACTATCCTATTCCCAGTATCCTTATCAAACTTCTCATCTAATTTCTGTTCCATTTCCTTCTTAAGTCTGGCTTCTAACAGTTTGGTATTTAATTTAATTCTGTTTATGATTTCCCCCATCTCTTTATTGTTATCATCCAACTTCCGGTCAATCCTAGCACTCATCGCACTCATTTCTTCCTTTATTTCATCCCTCATTGCTTTCATCTCCTTGTTATTCGCACCCATTTCTTCTTTCAGATTCTTAGTCATGTGTTCGTTGTTCGCACCCATTTCTTCCTTTATTTCATCCCTCATTGCTTTCGTTTCTTCTTTCCAATTTTTACTCATTTCGTTGCTATTCGCACTCACTTCTTTCATTCGTGCTTCATGCCATTTTAGAAACATGATTCCATAATGGGCTGTAGTACCATCGTGTTGGTACCACATATTTTGTCTAATTTTTCAAAAGTATTTGAAAATTTCATGTAGAAAATGTAAAAATTTTCAGTATCAAGACAATTTAGCAGAATAAAAGGACCAATTAAATAATTACCTTTATATCTGCCCAAACACCGTATCGGTATTGATGAACATGAGTTGTATGAGGATTCTCATCTGCCTACACATGATTATTATGAATATTATAAACCCTATCCTATTATGTAAATGTCGCCTCATCTGTTAAATCCAAATAATGTCGATGTACTCAGCAATAATGTGTATTCCAGTAATGCAAGTGAAACGGAATTCATATAAAAAAGAACAGAAAAGTGTGTTTGACAACTATAAAATTCGGAACAACAGTATCAAATTAAATATAAATTACTATTGACTTAATGTCATATCTAAAACTCGTGTTTTCAACAAAACCTTGTGATCAGAAATCTGTAATTTGAACTTGTACAGAAGTAATTTCTCTTGTTAATATCTTAAGTTTATTAATGAAAGATTATTGCATCGATACTATCTATTGGTTTAGTTATTAGATTATTTATTAATTTTCCCAACAAATCTAACCCAACAATGTAATAGGGAATTTATTTTTTAATACCCTACGAAACTAAAAAATCATTTGGATTCCCAATTCTACGACTAGAAATTATTCTTTCTTCTAATAATCGAAATCTGCTTCCTATAGAATCAATTATTTTCAGAACCGATAATCGGTTCTTAATGATTTTGGATTGCTGTAGACACTAATGTTTTGCTACGTATTTTATGAAATATTGATTCTATTAAAGTTAACACCTTTCTCCATTCGCCAACTATGACTTAAGTAGGAAATAACATTATCTGATGCTTTGAATTAACTTACTGGTGCATTTAATCAAAGATAAGCATTATTTGTCTAAATATACCATAATTTGAATTTCTATATACAAAAATTGCTCGTAAAATATCGCGAACGTCTTTAACAAAAGCGATTTGTACTCGAATATTATTCAATTTTGCTTGCAGTATTATTCCAGTTTTCTGCTTTAATTTGTCTAGGTATACATTCCTGCATTTATTATACTGAGAAAACAATATATTGCGTGTTGTAATCATAAAATTCCTTAAATAAGGATCAACTAATCTTATATAATTTGATCCATTTAATTTCATCGCTAAATGGAATGTTTTCCTGCAGAAAGCTTCCTCCTTGTCTACAAGCATTAAATTTTCATATGACATACCTAACTAGTATGCGTATGAAATTAGCTGTAAACATTTTTATTATTACCTAGTACTATTACAGAATGTAAATCGTACCGTGTTTTCTGAGAAACAGCACAATTCAACCAAAACTTCAGTCAGAAATTGAAAGAATACGGTCGCAAAATTCGCGACCTATAATATCGAAAGAACGATTCATAACCAGTAGCTAGTACTAATGCGTATAAAATATTGTAATTCCTATTCTGTTCGGAACATGATTTCGGCCAAACAATAAGATGCTTTCTGCGTTTCACTTCTTTGCAGTCTGAATAAACTTCCTAATATAGCTCTGTCTCTGATTGTTGTATCCTCTGTTCCAATTTTTATAACCATTCGGTATGATAAGACGGATTTAAGATTATACAAAGAACTGTATCTGGATTAAGCCGCTCTGAGCTGGTACGTACAGACAATGGCGTGGTTTTTTTAAATCCATTGTTAAACGTAACAGTGTTTATATAGTGTTGATAATCATACTTGATGTTTTTATGATGCTCGTCAATTGCTTGCCAATAATCACACATCAGAAGGCAATGTTACGAACAATGTAATCCCAAATGTATTTTTTTCTCTTCATTCATACTACCGTCCACCCCCCCGAACCGCTTTCGCATTACTTGGGGGGGGGGAGCGGGCGTCCCTTACACACTAACCATTCATGCAACATGCACCCTAAACTTAACTAAGCGAAATTCGGTCGCCCCAGCTGAGATTCTAAATCACAGCGGAACGCCTACAATTCGGTGTGGCCTCGAGTGGCAACACGTTGCCACGCTAGACTACCAAGGCCCCTTGCCAAATGTATTTATGCGTTTCCGACTGATATTTGTCGGCATTTTTTCGATGAGTTGCCATGGACCTACGAATACTTGCCTCTAAGTTAGAAAGTATTTAAGGTAGAGTTTTCCGGACGTTTTTAGCGAACTTTACTACTAAAGTTTAATCTGAATTTTTCTCTACACAAATATAGAGTGATTATGCTTTTTGTGGAAGTTTTCTTCCTTTTCTGGGAAATACATTGTTCTCTATTTACTATGACTGCAGCTGCCCCTGTTTCCTTTCAGTGGTCTAAATCTTGTTATTAATAGTTAATATTTTATAAATTATTTTTAAATTTATCTGGAAGGAATCTAATATTCTTTAAACATTTTACCGTGTTCTACTATAAGCTACATCAGTAACTTCTCCATTAGTTGTAGACTTGAAACTCTACATCCACCTAGCTGCCAACTAAATCTGAAATAAAATTAATGTTCCAGCCATTAAATTCCGCCTCCACTTGATCATACTCGTTCCTAGACACTACACTTCACTCAAAATCACCATCACTATTAGCAAAAATTTATGTCTGAACATAATTGAGAATTATCTGGAATACTTCTAGAAATTATTTAAACTGTAGTATCAGCTATTTGTTCAGAATAAGATGATATTTTACTGTATTCCTCTTCTTGAATACGAGGGCAGCCTTTAAGGTTTTTACAAAAACTAGAAAAGAAAATTTTTTTAAACAAACTATTTTATTGCTTTTCAAAATATTCGCCTTTACGATTTATACACTTTTGCACGCGTTCAAAACAATTTTCGAAACATTTTTTCCACTCTGAAATTGGTATCTCAAAAACATGGTTTTTGAAGGCGTCAAATCGCTGTCACACGTCCACGTCCATTTTTTGTTTGACATTGATGAATACGGGCAATGAGACATTAATTCGATGTTTTTCTCCTTCGAATAGTTTGACGTGCTTTGTGAGAGCTGGCATTGTCATGATGAAGAATGATGCAACGTTTTCGGTTGTTTCTTCTGATTTCATCGATGACTTCTGGCAAACAAATTGTAGTATACCATTCAGCGTTAACTGTTCTTCGATCCTCTAAAGAAATGGTTGCCACAAGTCTGGTATAACCGAAGAAACAAGCAATCATTTGCGTGGGAGTGCTTCGTGAAGGAACAACTTTTGTGGGATTCGGTTCATCTTGGAACACCCAAACAGTGGATTGTTGCGTAGTTTCCGGCTCATACGAATATATCCAAGTTTCGTCACCTGCTACGATGTTGTATACGGATTTTGCAGTTCCTGGGTCGAACTTTGGAGCATTTCCTTACACCAATTAACACAATCCTTTTTTTGAGCTTGGGTCAAATTATCCGGAATCCATCGGGAACAGATCTTTTCACAGCTAAATGTTCATGCAAAATCGAATCTACTGCAGTCTTCGATATGCCTAAGGATGCGTTTATCTCACTGTAAGTCACATGCCGATCTTCTTCAATCATGTTGCGCACAGCGTCTATGGTTTTTTGGAATAACAACCAATTTTGGTCGACCTTCACGAAATTCATCACTGACGGACGCACGACCACAACGAAATTCTGCAAACAAATTGTAAACAGTCTTTTCTGATATTGCTTCATTGCCAGTTGAACGAAGCGATTCTATGCATTGTTATTGACTTAGGTCTTTATCAAAGTCTTAAAACTTTATCATCCGTAAACCTTTACGTGAAATTTCCGTTTCTTCCCAAAAATGCTTTTTAAACGCTCACTGTAAACAGACTACTCTATCAATTTCTAAGCTGCCATTGTTTTCACAATAACAAACGTCAAATCGTAGCACCACCTAGTGGTCGTTTGTAAAAACTTAAAGGGCTGCCTTCGTATATCTTCAACATTTTAACTTAAGCAAATCACTCTGGACATCACTGTTTTAAGTAGAATTTCTGACGAATCGATTGGTTTCTGAGAAATGGTTTTATATTTGACTTTATAGAGAATATAATTTATTCCAAATTCAAATAATTTCTTATGTCGTGACTGAACCGAAATAAATAAATATTTCTCAATTGCATTGCACAATGAGATGCATAGGGCTAGACGCCCCGAACGGTTGGGCTTTATCGTGCAAATGCACGACTCCATAGATCAGCACTCTTCGTCTTTTGTTCTGAAACACCCTTCTCAGCTTCCTTATGACCTCGTCAGTATTTGTTACACCCAGTTTCAGGATATCAACCGAAAAAAACAGCTGACATAAAATTTAGTTTCTCGAACGTTTACTTTAATGTTTGGTATTTAAAAGAACTTGCTTGCTTTCACTGTATTGATTAATACGTGGTTTAAACATTTATGTACCAAATCCAAGTTTCATCACCAGTCACAATGTGATTCAGGTACTCATCACCATCAATTGTTACGGGACAAACGGGCTTCTCCATCGACCCGTAACCGGATAGGTGGAAAATGGCCTGCAGCTTAAATCAGAGGAATAGGGGGAGTTAACGGAAATCGCTTACGGGAGGAAATCTTCCTAGTTGTGTACAGAGTGGGCCAAAATTAGTGGGCGCCACCTTCCACATACAGCTGATCGTAGGTTCTTGTGGAAGGCCGAGAGGCCAGCAGCTTATGGAAACGGAACTCACCTCTATTGTGTCTCCTCTTATATATATGAAGGTTGCAAAATTCATGCACAAACATATACAAATACAAAATTATAAAAGATATACTGAATTTTAAAACACATATAATGAAATTATTAGCAATACAACAAAATGACAGCAAAAAGGTGATTTTTTTAAAACTATTTTACAGATAGTCAATTGAGCGCTCAATCAAAGGGGCCCACCGTCAGTGGAGCGCGTAAAAGGTCCCAAAAGACCACGAAGCCAGCGGCGACGGAGCTTACACAATTAACACAATATATATAAAAATTTCTCTTACACTTTGTACTACAAACAAAGACAATTGGCGACTGAAGGTCGCTTCTTGTTTCCAAAAAAAAGGTTCAATTACGTTGAACTTTGCAAGTTAGGTAAGATTTCTCTTCACAAAACACAAAACTTTAGTTCTTTACCTTAAATTTTGATGCAGGCAGGCACAATGTCGGAAGTATTAAACAGGCAGATGATAAAAATCCGCAGGTACGCCCCTGAAGACTGGATTGAATGAAGTCAACATCAAGGGCCTGAAACTTCGATTCGTTCGTCGCACCGACCGTAACAGCAGAAGGACAGGAACTGGAGTCGATTTTAATCCACCAAATGCGGTCGGCTAATTCGCAAAGAATTGCCTTTACAGGGATAAAATCCAATGTGTTTCTATAAATCCGACAGTTATCGATGGTCTGTTATCACCCCAACAGTGAAACGAAAATCACACATAATGAACACCCATCGACAAACCCAAGCCGGCACTTGCCTCACTTAATTTATTTGCGGCCCTTCTCCGAGATGGAATTTGGCAAGACCCGGAGTCATTGAAGATGTAAAACTGACTGAAGACCTAAACGCGCCTCAAACCTGCATTACCCCCAAAATATAGCAACATAATTCGAAATATGGTGAAAATGTTCTAGAATAATTCGGCACGTAAATTCTCAGAAGCGTTCAGGTCCAAGCCCGAACAAGGCAATAATATTCGGCAATTTAAGCCTACAAAGGGAACTGTCAACATAACCCAATCTTTAAGAACAAAATAATAACGAAAGCTGTAACCAACATAAAACTGCAATTAAAATAACGTTTTTAATTTCTTTGAAGCGGCAATTAAAAAGAATAAAATTAGTGGATGACTAACGAATATTAAAAATAGTTAATCTTTTCTTCCTATTTAAAAATAATCAGTTATGCGTAAAATGTCATTGTGTGACACATCAATGTAATTGTATATAAAAATATAAAATTGATATAATTTCCGACCGAATCGGAAGAAAACCTGGCATTAAAAAATGCTTAAAGTTGCGGAACTTATATCTTGGTTTAAAATTTCACATTAATAGATTTAAACACAAAAAAGTTACACGCTGTAACCTCATCTCGTGGTCACCCAGTATACAAATTAAGTTGTGAAGACGATAGACATAAAATAAGTAAAGGTAGCAGGCAAGAATCAATCATTTTTTGAATCGGTTCTGTTCGATACTATTGTATTAGCAATTCCTAATTCTGAAAACTGAATTTTCTTTAGCGATAGTAAAAGTGGCGAAGCCAGGCTTAATTTTTAACGGTTAGGTTACATCTTTATAAATCTCCTCGAAGTTTTCCAACAAGTAACTTTGTTAGTATAGTGCAATCAAGATAAGTACTTTGCGTATACCCATAATCAACCATTATGAAAACCCTTATCATTACTCATAAAACATAAGAACAATGTAGCTAACAACAATAGTAATGAAAGTTGTTGAAGTTGAAAGATCCTCCAGCCGGCGGAGCAGTAAATATTAGACATTTTTCTCTTTTGCTTAATCTATTGGTATTGAAAATAGTCAAATATCAGACAACTACAATTTAATTCCACATATTTTACCATTTCTACGCAATAAATACTTTATAGTTCTTCATATTTTGCAATAGACATTGAGAAGTTATTGAAACTAATGTCCAAGCCTGTAATTTTATAGCCGTATGCCAAGAAGGAGAGTCGTAAAGGATATTATGGGACTTGTGGGAATCATTTGGCCCGCTGCATTTTCTTTTTCCATATATCCCTATAAAGAGAAGAACAGTTGCTCAGATCCATTAAATTATGTATATACATGTTCTTTACATTCTTGTTTACCAGAAAATTTTAAGAACGGTGCGATTATTTATGACTACATTTTTAAGAATATTATAACAAAATTCTTCGTGAAAATCTATATTAAAAAAGTCCAAGCTCTTAGACAATTAGAACTTAATTTACGTTTTCAGTTAATCCACATTTACAAAAAAATTCAATTAGTTGAAATGACGCAAAGATAGCTTCATATCGGTATTTTACAGCTGAGAATAACATTAATTTTTCAAATTAGAGATGTGACAGGTGCCCATTCCAAGGTTCTCACAAAACATGGTAGAAACTCGATATCAAGTCATTAGGACTGACTGTGTAACACGAAGGAAGACCTAACTAAATTGATTCCCAACGAGTTCTTGGTTTTTGCGGTTACACAATCGCCTGCGGGCGTTTTATTACGGAACATCTGGGTCAACCTGTAATTATACTCAATGCTATTCGCAAAGTATCAAATATTTGTTTTTGGTGGAAGTAAAGCAAGTAGGTGGTACTTATTTAAGCAGAACGTAAAAATTTGACCTCTGCTCTTTTAGTTTAATAATTCAACGACAACGTTGTAATTTACACAAATCAGAGGTCCTCAAAATGATAATATGATGTTTTTAAAGACTACGTATTATATGATGGTATGATTTTGATGAGCTCCTCGACGTAGATAAAATAATTGCATATAAATCACTGATGATCACAGTTCTCTCCCGGACGATGACCAAGCGATAAATCTATTCTCATTGAACGTAACCAACACTGTGAGATCCCATTTGTCCAAATATAAATAACGTACGTAACTAAACACCTATTTTAATGAGACTTCTTTAATCTTAAGCTTTGCCTTCATTTTTAATATCCATTAGATAAGAAAAAACACATAATAAAAGTACAACTATATATGTGGAGATAATTTGCTAGATATATATTGAAATGTGCATTTTAACGCAGTAACAGTAAAGTACTTGTGTAGTAGATACGTTAGTTCAATTGCTAAACACAACACTGAACAAAAATATCCCGCCATCTGAACGAAAACATCAATGCATTAGCATTGCAAGACCAACGTTAGCCATTCCCTTTGATGTGTGGTTGAGAATTGCTCTTTAAAGTCGCCCTTAGACAACAGGGCTAACGTTGTCCAATGTTGGAAATTGGGCAGTTGGACCAAGCTAGTACAATGTTGGGCGCATGTTAAATTTGCCGTATGTGCTGTCCAATATTTGTCTTAGAAATATACGCGAATAAAAACCAACATGTGACCAAACGTGGAAAATTTAAATTTGAAGATAAAGTTGTCGAACGGTCTTTAGTAAGAAATTTTGGTTATAACTGTGCTTCTGTAGACCAGTTTGTTCGTTGTAGATTTTGCAGATTTGGCGAGCACGTGCATAAATCCATGATGCTTCCGTCGAAAAATGTTTGGAAGCAGCACTGGCTTTCAGAATACAGTTCCAGCAAATAAACTAATCATTGTAACCTTGTAGATCTGTTTAATAAAGTATGTAAATCCACAACGGATATGTCGAAAAATGTTTTGTAGTTGCATTGGCCTCACTGTAACTACAATTCTGCCGAATATAGTGTTCGTAGTGATTCCAGCCGGTTTGGTAAATGTGTAGCTAATTCAACTATATTTCAGTCGAAACAAAATTTTCGGCGGTCCAGCTCCTATTCTAACTCTAGTTTCTTCAAACAGTAGACTCTTGGTAGTAGCTGTTGTCGACCTGATAGAAATATGCTTAAATCCACGACTTCTGTCGAAAAACGTTTTGCAGTTGCATTGGCTTCACTGTAACTACAATTCTGCAGAATATACTGTTCGTAGTAATTCCAGTAGGTTTGGTAAATGTGTAGGTAATTCAACGGTATTTCAGTCGAAACAGAATTTGTGGCGGTCCGGGTCTTATTCTAACTACAGTTTCTTCAAATAAACTCTTGATAGTAGCCGTTGGCGAAATGATAAAAATATGCTTAAATCCACAACGGATATATCGAAAAATGATTTGTAGTTGCATTGGCCTCGCGATAGCTATAATTCTACAGATTATACTGTTCGTAGTAGTTCCAGTCGGTTTGGTAAATATGTATCTATTTCCACGATGTTTCAGTCGAAATAAGATTTCTAGCTTTCAGGCTCCTATTCTAACTACAGTTTCTTCAAATAGACTCTTGGTAGTAGCTGTTGTCGAAATGGTAGAAATATGCTTAAATACACGACGGTTCTGTAAAAAATGTTTTGTAGTTACATTGGCCTCACTGAAACTACAATACTGCCGAATATTCTATTCGTAGTAGTTTCAGTCGGTTTGGTAAATATGTATCTATTTCAACGATGTTTCAGTCGAAATAAGATTTCTAGCGATCCGGCTCCTATTCTAGTTACAGTTTCTTCAAATAGACTCTTGGTAGTAGCTATTGTCGAGCTGGTAGAAATATGCCTACATCCACGACGGTTCTGTCCAAAAATATTTTGTAGTTGCATTGACCTCACTGAAACTGCAATTCTGCCGAATATAATGTTTGTCGTAATTCCAGTCGGTTTGGTAAATATGCATCAAGTTCAACGATATTTCACTCTAAATAATATTTCTAGCGGTCCGGGTCTTATTCTAACTACAGTTTCTTTAAATATACTCTTGGTAGTAGCTGTTGTCGAAATGGCAGAAATATGCTTAAATCCACGACGGTTCTGTCGAAAAATGCTTTGTAGTTACATTAGCCTCACTGATACTACAATACTGCCGAATATTCTATTTGTAGTAGTTTCAGTCGGTTTAGTAAATATGTATCTATTTCAACGATGTTTCAGTCGAAACAAGATTTCTAGCGGCCCGGCTCATATTCTAACTGCAGTTTCTTCTAATAGACTCTTGGTAGTAGCTGTTGTCGGCCTGGTAGAAATATGCTTAAATCCACGACGGTTCTGTCGAAAAATGTTTTGTAGATGCATTGGCCTCACTGAAACTGCAAAGTAGTCTTTATTGGCTAATTTAGAAATTACATGTTGCGTATCAAGTATTTAAATAAATGTTTAACAAATCTGTGTTATTTCTCGGCACAATTAAGTTTTTAACCACTTTGGGTCCGCTAACCCCGTTTGCAATAGAGATTTTCTGATGATCATTATGGAAAACTCTGTCTCATAATTCCGTTCAATCAAGAGGTGGTTTAATCAGAACGAATTATTTAAAAAAAGCTTAATTATAGATATTCCTTTTCGAGTGATGTATTTCATTAGAGACCTACCAATATTCTTATCTTGTGCATACATTTCATTTTCAAAGTGTCACAGGCGGAATCATATTTGCAAACATTTGTTAGATGTAACACTATTCGAGCTCTCTTGCAATTCATATTCCATATGTTACATGACCTCCAAATTATCATAGAATTATAGAATAGCCAACGATACCATCCCTGTAGTCGATTACTGTCTATTGTTTCATTATTTTATTAACAGTCGCACTGAGACCCTATACGTGTACCTGGAGAACCGAGAACGGGCGCGGGGGGCTCAGCGACTGACCCCAGTCTTTTAAGTCTCAGTTGTAGTGCTTTCTTAACCTATTCTATGAAAATGTAAGGCGATAGTATATACACAGGTTGAAATGAGTTTAGTAAAGTGTATTTTATCTTCTAATATTTATTTTTACACAGATTGATTACATTTGATGCATGTCCTGATTGTCGTTTGTTGTTCTTCGGCGGTATGCTTTGGGCAAATATACTTTTGGCATTGAGTGCATGCTTTCATATAATTTCTGTCAGCTGATCGCGGACAAAGGAAACATCTACCTTTCCTAGGTAGATTTTCAACAGCTCTACGCTTGCAATTCCTCGTGGTTCTCTGATAACGTTACCTCTTGAAATGGCCCCACTTCGATGGCATTCGTAACCAAAAATCTTGAGAGCCGTAACATAAACATTTGGTAAGCCGGAATAATTAGCATGACTTTCCATATTTCCTTGACATAATTCCTTGCCTAGTTCTTTCTAAAACAGCTTTCTGCCGGAATGTTCATTTTAGGATGTTCATCTGCCCAACTTGTATTTGCTATTGTGAAAATTACATACGCGTTATAAGCCGCTATGTCTATCAAATTAAAGAAGCACGCCATGGGCCATCTTCTAGTACCACGACGACAACTATATGCTCGAACACATTTATCTAGAGTATCCACCCCTGCTTTTGTTGAATTATAATACATTATAATTTCTGGTTTATCTTCTAGTACATTCATGTCCGTGCTGTGAAGATAAAACAGTAACAACTTTGTTTTGTTTAGGTACATAACTAACTAAAGTTTGTTTATCTCTGAATGCAAAACGAATAGTTCACGGTGTAGATTTTTTCAGTCTGCAGTCTTAGTTCTAGTAGTACGTCTCTGCGTGTGTTGAGTATTGTTCCAACAAGGGTGATATTATTCTCGAGCAGTTCATCAACAATAGAAAGAAAGGTAAATTTCCTATCCATTGTAATATTTCTTCCCGAATTCTGTAGTTTTGCTGTTGTTACTAATCGTTTTACTACTTCTGGGCCACTGTTATAACTTTTAGGTTGATCTTCTACCTTCCCTCTCTCCGCTCTGCCGCAAAACAGTAATAATTTTCTGAGTCACACAGAATATTTGCCTCAATCCCATATTTTCCAGGTTCTGTAGGAATAAACACACGAAATTTACATCTGCCATGGAATGTTATTAGTTTTTCATCTATTACTACTGAATTTGATGGATTCAAAAAGTTTGGTAATTTATGAGTCACACTGTTCCATAATTCACGAGCAGCAGCAAAATTGTCATTGTTTTTCGATACTCGCGAGAATTGTTGTCATCAAAGCGGTTGCACTTCAACAATAGCAGAAAACGACATTTTGAAAATGTTGCTCTGTATATAGGTAGATTTTCTTCAATAAGCAGATCGAAGGCTGGATCTTTATTTTGTTTATATGCCACACCTGATATCAAAAAACCGATAAAGGCTAATATTTCTTCTTTTTCAAAATATCGTGACTTTTGCATAAATGACGATTTTGCCTGTTGTTTCACACTCTTTAATTTTTGATTCGTATATTGTAAAATTAATTGAATTGTTTGATCATCAAAAAATAATCGAATTGCCGCTAAAGGTGTTTGTGGATTTACATCCCTTTTTGGACCGGGTGCATCTCTTATGATGTTTGCAGCAAATTGCCTTCTTTGAACCACAGGTTGTGATTTCCAAACAACACCTGATGGAGCTATCATATCCGTGATCAGTTGATCGATTACAGCTGCTGGGCGGGGGCGACGTCTTGTTTTAGGTACTGCTAAAAAACACTTATCCGTACGCATTCATTTTCAATAAATAGTATTATTAGTAATTATCTGGAATATCCTCAGAATCACTTTCGCTATCACTTGAATCAGTTCCACTGTTTTTAGTTGCCGCGGGTTGTACAACTAAATAAAAATACAAGTAAGTAGTTTTATCTACTTATATTTTATAAAATCATTATTTTTTTCTAGTTAGAGAAACACTTACTGTTTACAATGTTTTTAAATTTTGCGCCCTCCTCCGATACGTCTAAATCTTGCCCCTCAGTAGGATCTTCACCTTCCGAATCAGAACTTCCTAAATTAGTATTTACATCGTCCATGTATAAGTCATCATTATAAAGAGCTTCTTCTAGCTCCTTATCTGTCAAGTATTTTCTACTCATGGTGAAATACCTAATATGCACCACAGCAGTGAAATATACGTATTTTTTTTGTGCAAAAACACAAGAGCAATACTCAGTAGGCACTAGTCACAATCGGAGTCTATTTCCGAATTGTATTGGTTAGCACTGCTTGACACCCAGGCCGTGTACAGTTTTCACATAAGTTACAAAACTACAGTATTTTCCGCCTAAATCACACAAAACGGAATACCATCTGATTGCAGCGCTGGCGTACAATATTAACTTGGAGCGCCTCCCCGAGGATTTTATCTTTTTACGCCGATGTTTAGAATTTAATCTTAATCAATTATATATTACCAGATTCAGAGAGTGTCAGGAATAAAAGTCATATATAATTAGATAAAAAAATTAAAAATTACACGAGAACGAAGAAACTAAGTAACCTGGGGTAAGCGGCTGACCCCCCCCCCTTCTCATTGCGACTGTTAAACGCTTAATGAATTTTTTTAATTGACTAGTCTATTCCTTTGGTAATTATTTGTTAAGCAAATGTTGGATAGCTTAAAACTTTGTTTAATAAACAAAAATATTGATCATCCTGTATAGTCGATCACATTTCGT
Organism: Limonius californicus; assembly: GCA_014611495.1. Classification (NCBI taxonomy): domain Eukaryota; kingdom Metazoa; phylum Arthropoda; class Insecta; order Coleoptera; family Elateridae; genus Limonius; species Limonius californicus. Next base: position 15,391 of record JABXWE010009927.1, read on the forward strand.
AGCTAAGTATTATTGTATAAACCATTCACTATTGTTTTGCCTCACCTTAGCAACTTAACACATTTTGCTTAAGCTTTAGTGTATCAATTATAAATTAGTTCATAGTAATAAAAAATGTATTAGCAGTAGCTAATCAAAATCTGCAACATTATAAAAAGTAAAAGTCATATGGGAGGCAAAGTAGTCGAGAACGAATAATAGTTTAACTTTAACATTTTACTAAGCAACTGCATTTTTGAAAATCTTATAATAAACTTGCGTATAGTATAATACATACCAAACTGACCACTAAAATTAATTTATATAAAAATTTAATAAATCATTTGGTATGTCTGGGTAAAGATAAGCTATAGCAATTTATTTATCGACGTTGTCAAAGCAAGGGATGTTTCAAGTAATCACATTTAAGATCAACTGAAAAAATATTCATTTATTAGAACCATTGTTTATAGATTTTTTAATTATTTGAGCCACATATTAATATAGCTAATTAATTAATAAATACAACCCTTAATTTTTAATATTCGACTGTTTCAGTTCTTTTACTTTATATTATAAAAAGAAATTCTTTTTTTTTATTTTTCCCGGACGCATAATTAAATGTTATTTGGGGAGTGCAAAAATTAAATAAATCGAAACAGGTCCGAAGGCACAGTTGTAGAGAGTTACAGAGTAACAATTCAACTAGAAATGCATGTTCCACAATTGCATATTTGCGGTTTCAGCAAGATGGTGTTCTACTTTCTAATGTTAGAGGTGTCATGTAGTTCCTTCACAATAAAGTCGCTGAGAGATAGACTGTTAATAATGGCATTAGAAAATGACCAGCGAGGTCAGAACATTTCACATTGTTGGATTTCCTTTGGCAAACTTATCTCAGTATGAAAGAGAGACAAAGTATGAGACGGAGAACATTTATATCACGTTTAATGAAGCATGTGGAACCTACATTTGATTTTTACAGAACAGCAAATGGCTTATATATAAAGCTTTACCGTGAACAACAAATTTTAGAAGAATTTATTAGTAAGGGCAATTTCTATTCTCTTGTATGTCAAATACTATCGATCTTAAAAGAAAGTTTGCGATTGTGAAACATAAACAGCAGTTTCTCAATTTATATGGCTAAGGACTTTTACGAAAACTTTACTGTAGTAAAGTAGCGCAATTTATAGCATACCAAAGCAACAACCTAATATAATAATATCTAATTGTGTGTGAAATAAGAAATGGAAAATCTTTGCTTAGTTGTTTATACGTATAGATAAATTCTTGAAATTTGAACAATCATCAAGTTTCAGTTATTTTCCGTGTAGTAATGCTCTTGCTCTATTTAGTTTTTTAGGAAAGTATGAATCTACACCCATATGAAATAAGCTTAATTGGATTAGCTCCCTTGTAGAAAACCTTCGTAGTTCCGACGTCTATCAGATGCCAGACGTATCCCAGATGAGTGTTGCTATGTGCAGACAAAGATTACACAGAAAGAAGAAATTTCTTAACGTATATTAATCTTTTTGTTTCGCTTGTTGCATTTTTACGTTATTCGAGACAATTTAATCTTGTCTACTGACATCAGCAATTTTCTCGTAAATGGTTTTAGCACATCGCGTCTGCTGCGAGCAAGTTCCCCTTTGGGGATAAAACGTTCGGACCTAACAATATCGACCACTAGAACTTTTACAAGTTTGTGAAAGCGGTGCAACTGAAGTTGTATGACCTAGGTCCCAAAGTGACGAACTAAGCCTGAATGTTTAAAAAATACCGTACACCCGAATATCGTCGAGGATTTACATAGACTGAAAGCATTACGCTTTTACACGATTTAATCAAAATTTCTCAGGGAGAACTTCGCTGTAACCTGAAACAATTTTTGCCTTTTCAGGCGGTCCTATTTATATTTTTCTCAAAATTAATCTCCATGTAAAAGCAGGACCCGAAAGAAGGTAAACCAAAGTCTTTATTCCGAGCGTGGAGTCTTTGAAGTTATGAAGTAAATTCTACCATTAAATTAAGTGTGAAATTGCCAGCGCAAAGGGGACCAAGAAACGATTAAACAACCGCGTTATGAAACTGATTTTTGTGGAAGACGAAGCAGAATTCGCAATAATGTCTCAGACGAAAATATATTAAGATACTTTTTATTACGGCGTCATTTTGCTCCTTGATTTTTTTTATTAAAGAACAATTGTAATGCTGTAGGTGTGCCGTTAAATCTAATACATAAAACATAAACAAAAAGTGCTCATTAAAAACACTGACAAAGAGCCGCGTGTTATATATGTTTAAAAAGTGACTTTAGGAAGTAAAAAATGTGAAGTTTATATTAGGCGTCCCTTAAAATATGCATTATTCATGCGGCCGAAGTGCCTCTACAAGGTCCTCATTGTGTAATGTTTCTATATAAAAGCAAAAATGCAAGTTTTTTGAACGAAACAATATTTAGATGTAGTTAAAAGAAAGTTCATTCTTAAATACTTTTTAAACTTTTATAGTCGTTTGCAACCTTTACTATGGGAATCGTAATTGTTTAATATATAGTGGACATTTACGTAACAACGAATAATGTGTAGCGTTTCGAAAATACTACATCATGAAGTTATTATTATTATGATGAAGATACTTTCTCAAATTCTATAAAAATAAAACATATACGTTCAGTACATAATACACAGCGCGATAGAAATATTCGCGAATTGTGTTAACCATCAACCAGCTTCTGTAAAACATTACAAACAGTATTATCAAAATTTTTTAGAATTTGATGTTGATCAAGAAATAAGTTTCTTCATACGTTCATTAATAATAAAATATTTAGTTTGCTGATTCAAATTTGCTAACAGGAGAGATATAAAAACAACCATGTAAATAAACATTTATCGACAGATTAAAAAAACTAACAAGAAGAATTCGACGCGGTTGAGATAGAAACTTAATTTTATTAGATAGGTTAAAATTCATATTATTCAACATTAAGCACATTATAATTAAACAAGTAAAGACGTTAAAGAAGCTATTAAGTGCATCATCACATAAGACAACTTACTTAAACATACAGCTCTTAAGTATGAAGCTTTTCTGGGTAACATAGGTATCTTCCTGATACTTTACTTCTTTCTTAGGTATAAAGGTTTCCTATTAGATATAAAATCATTCTTTCTAATAAATATGTTATTTCTCTGTTAAATATGGAATGTTTTGTCTTTTATCAATTTTTGGTATTTATGATAAAATGTAGTTACAGAACCCGTTGATGTAAGAAGGCGACAACACCCTTGCACTTGTCAGCTTCTGCAAATGCAACTAAACTACTCAAAAATGACTAGGGATATTGCAGTGCAAGACACTTAAAGGCAACACCAATTGCGTTTATAACAAAAAACTACCAAAATAACAAAATGTAACGTCTTTTTAGTAATCAACATGAAAATTACAACAAAGGTACGTTTAAAGAAGAAATTTAACAATATTTAATAAAAATCGTTATTATCTCCTTTCACTTAATTTAAATTTATTAAATTCGAATACCGTGTGGCACCTCCTCTGACAGTAATAACTACTCTGCACCTTGCTGGCTACTCTCAATGCATTTATCAATATGTTTTTGTGGAATTTGATGCCACAGTACCGGCAATACATGCCTCAGCTGTTGCGCAGTAGTAAGTCTTAAATTATGGTAATCCAGCTGTCTCTGCAGAAAGTCAAGGGGGTTGAGTGTTGAAGATAACGGAGGTAGAGCAAGATGGTTTATTTCCTCATCTCGAAGCATCTCTAAAACAACTCGAACACGATGCGGTCTTGCGTTGTGGTCAAGAAAATCAAAATATTCCCATCCAACGGCGTTGCGACCGTTCAGAACATGGTACATAATGATCTCTTGGACATAACGTTGGCCCGTGAGTGTACCATTAAATCTATGGAGGTCAGCACGCCAGCCTAAAGAAATTCCAGGCCATACCATAAGACCACCACCACCAAATGCAACGACTGGTTGGGTACACTGAGGTAAGGTAGGATGTCCGACACTACGATATACTCCTTGACGCCGACTATCATTGCTGAGACAATATCTGGACTCATCCTAGAACAGTGTATCATCCCATGGTGGCTTCTTGAAGCCAAAGTCCTGACCATTTTACCCGATGTCTTCGTTGAGCCTCAGTTCTTGTAGAACATCTCAGGGGCGGTATGAGATAAATTTGGTCGGAGACTCGATTTCCAGTGGCATTCTGGAGCACTTGCTGTAGATGTCGGTCAGATGAAAAGGGGTGCATTCTTGCATTAATTACCAGAAGTCGATCCTGACGAAGTGTTGTGATGCGAGAAGATCCACTTCCAGACCTTCTTGCAGTAGTACCTATTTTTTTTAGGCGCGAAATGGCACGGAAAATTACGCTCTGTGTGGTTCCTGACATATCAGCAATGTCGACCTGGCGATGTCCTCCTTGTAGCATAGCAGTGGTTAAATTCTGTTGTTCTCTTGTTAAATGGCTTATCTGCATTGTTGTTTACTATTAAGAACACAAATTTAACACACAAATAAAAAATAATGAACCGAAAAGATCTTAAGAAGAAAGCAAAGTTTATTCAATCAAACACACAAATTCGACTTGACACTAATACGGTTAAACAATTGCAACTAAATTCGATTGTTTTCTGATTTTTAACATTAAATATTGCCGCTTGCTCTAATTATGAATAATAGACGACCATTAGCCGCCAAATACAAACATACATGCTCTATATTTTTTCTCTCCTTCATTCATGCTACCGTTTCCCCTTGGAAACCGCTTTCGCATTAGTTGGAGGGGGTGCGGGCATCCCTTACACACTAAACATCATGCAACATGCACCCTAAACTTAACTAAGCAAAATGCGGTCGCCCCAGTCAGGATTCGATACCTCGACCGATTGAACCGAATTTCGCTTGATTTCGAGTTGCAGTGCGTATCTGCACTACTCCACCGAGGCCCCTACATGCTCTATATTACAACATTCCTATTAATTTTTTGAGTAGTTTATATGGAGGCCATATTATGCGCCCACCTCTTCCAAGGCACCTCTTAGGAAAATTTTTATGCAGGAATATTTTTACCTCTGTGATGTGGTACCATCTTGGTGAAACCAATAATTTAATATAACTTCTAACAGATCTTCATCGAACAATGTCGGTGGTAAATTATCATTTAAAAATTAAAGGTACAAGGCTGAATTAAGTCGCTTAGGTAGAATGTGTGGACCAGTTACATTATTATTTAATAACCCACCCCAAATGTTTATTAAATATTGGCCATTATCTTTGATAAAATTATATGGTATGCGTATTTAGTTAGGGTTTTCATCCCTCCATTCATTACAATATAAGTATTTGTCTCAATAAATATGGATTCATCACTCCACAGAATCTTTTCAATCAAAGGTGGATTATTGTTTACAATACGCAACAACATCTACAAAATTTACCCATACCTCCCTGTCCCTGTCATACAAAACGTTAACTATTTGAGAGCTAAATGAATGTAGACCATTTCTCCTTAATAATGTGTGCATTGTATCTTTTTGGAAATGAATTTAGAACGATACAATTCGAAGGCTTGTACTAAGTTCTTCCTCAACAAATTTAAAAACTTGCTCTTCTTGATCGACGCTTAGTGTCGGTTAACGTCCTAACTAATTTTTTCAAGGATTTAAATTACCTATTCCTAGTGATCCTTATTCTATACGAGGTGGTTTTTGTGGTTTTTGCATACGGTTGCCAACGATTTGGGAACCTTTCCGCATATGCCCCTAGCCGCACCAGTGACAATGTCATTACACCCACCTAATACTGTCAACATATTGACGTAATCTTGATTACAGTAGTATCGTTCCATTATAAACACAAAAAAGAAATGAAAATAATGATGCTTATAAATACGACAGAACGAGTAATATATCTTTAACGCCATAGTTGCCTCCTTGAATTATGTTACACAACTAATTCGAGCGACCTTGCGATAAAACCTATTATTTACTTTGTTATCAATAACTCCACGAAAGACAACCGAAAAAATTTCCACCCTGAATTTGCGATTTGTTTGAAATCCCCAATTTTGAAACACCCTGTATCTAAGAGAGACAAATGACATGTACTAGAAGAAATAATTTCATATTTAATAGTAAACTATTATACGAGTATAAATGGAGATAAATAAAATATTTGGAAGATAGTCCCACTTTATAATTAAGACTAAAATATAATAGTTTCTGTTTACTTTATATGCAAGAAATTTTGACTCATTCGGCGTTTCACATATGTGCTTGTTGAAGTGAAAATACGCATTCCCGCTGGTGCACCTTTGGGGACGCATATTTACAACGTTATCTTGCTTCTAAGGTGCAGCAACGCCCACAAATTTTGTCAATAGAGTACACGTTGACATAGTAAACGGGAATTTTACATATTAATGAATGACTTCAAATTTAATAGACATCATTTTATCATCCAAGTTACTAAACCCGGAGTTCTGTATGTTTTTTAAGTATGCACTATTCTTTGAAGTTTATACAAGTTCAGCTTACTACTGCTGTATAAACCGTATGAATTATACGGAGAACATAGCGACCTAATGGGTGCGGCAAGAAAGGCACCGGCAACTAATGAACGCAGGAAGCATGAGAGATAAAACTTCACTGGATGCTTCAAAATATTCATGGATAGAACTACTTCTTATTAGCATCATTCATCTACCACAGCAAATTTATTGAAATTTGAATTTTGTAAAATATGTTAAATTCTGAAATTTAGTGACATAGTGACATATTAACTAAACCCATGTTTGGTTGCATAGATTACATATTTTAATGCATGTTGTGGATATGTAGTACAGTATAGATATTTAATGAAGTACTGTATTATTATTAAAATTAATATTTTCCGTAAACTATTAAAAACATTAATTATAAATTTCTTGCAAATATTGTAAAATGGCCTTTCATGCAGCTTATCATTCGTCTAAGTATTTTCTAACGTATTCATAAAAGGCCTGATTGCAACGTTTCGGAGATATTTTAAAAATCGTATATTATTCTTGAAAAATATGAATTTTGGTATGGAAAGCCCTAAATTATCTGAAAAACTAAATAAAATACTTGTTGTTATGCAAAACTTTCTTCTGAATAACACGCCATTCATTAAATAAATGAGATCAAAAATGCTCTTATAAATTATTAATCGAATTTCGATTTCCATAAACAAATAACTTTACTGTTAACCTCACAGTTCTTATATACTGAAAAGTAAAATTTTAGACCGTTTGTTCATCGATTCAAAAACCACAGTGAATACAGAAGATAGAAGCGTGAATTAAAATAAAACAATGACACACAAAATTCAAGACATTTTGCCAATGTATCCGTGCTTCCTTTTTGTATTCGTACAAATGAACAAAATATTACGTCCAACTGCTACCATTTAATAAACTTATAAAGGACAAATACAACCCCTGGAATTCACCCACCTTTTATCGGTTGCATTTGTATTCTTTTGTAGTTGGCACTGCATGTTGTGTAAATCGGTTGGTAGCCTTATTGCAAGTTTGGACAACGGCCCGTTGTTAGAACTTGATCCTCGAAGACTCCGCTAAAAAGATCCAAATTCGCCGTTGTATTCTCGAAGACGTGTAAGAAGAAAACTTTAAATAACTTATGCACTTTTTGTTTGCTGCCAAAATTGTTCAATAATATTCTTTGATCGATGAACTATTAGACGTTCTAAACAAAACCTTCCACCAAAAATTCTAATTAATTATAATTTTCTAAATTCGTAGTTAATCAGTTATTTTAATTTTACGTAGATGTTCTTTTTTTAAATTCACGTTAACTGTTTATTAATTTGATTCGTTATGTTAAATAGTTTAAATGTTGGTAACTTTTTTTGCAGTAATACAGATTTGTCGTTTCACACTTAATCTTTATTAACGTCAGTCATAGCCACAAAGAAATATAAAACAATGTCCAAAACAGAAGATGACCTACTGACTTTCAATTCAAATCTTACTGAGATGATTTTTAAGAAATATTCACTATTTCGGCCACAAGAATGTTTTAAACACAACTTTCGATTCACACCTCAATTATTAATTGGTTTTTTTTGCAATAATAACACAAGTAATGTCAAATTGCAAGGTTTTAACGAACACATGCGCGTGGACTCGCTTTGAGTCAACAGGTTACTAATTCACAACAAACAAACAAATTCAATTATTATTAAATCGTTGCTATGGAAATTATCAATATAAAAATTTAAGGAGCGATGCTTTCACTTAAATTTTAGTAGTCAATTTGGAAACATAATTGGAAAAAATTAACTAAATCTAAATTTTACAAATAACTTTCTTATATTTAAAATTACAATAAATCTTTTCGAATTCCTATTCCAAAAGAAAATACATCCATTTTGATATACCACACGGATATAACTAGATGCTTAATGAACGAACAAAAATTTACATTTACTAAAATTACATATTGTTGTTAAATTAAATTAAATGGATTACTAAAAAACCTTTAAATGTGTTCCTCAAACACTTTAGATCAATCAAACATGACAAAACTCTACACCGTAAAGTCCAAATTTACATAAAACATATTCGTTTACATGTGCAGATTAAGTCTGCAGATGAAAAACACAAATAGGCACGACAAAAACTTCAAACGCTACTACATTAACGAATACACTCAACACAAGCCTGCAGTCTGAAATGACCAGACTATAAGACAATCGGTCTCACACTTTGTTTAATAACTTATTTCATAGACTTACTCCAATGATAATAGTTCAGGAATAAATAAGTGTTTTCCGAATTTTTATTTCTCCATACTTCCAATATAGGAATGTATTGTAACCGCTCGTTACTGAAAAAAGTGCATCGCATTAACATATACATAACGTTATTTAACACACCTTTAGCATTATTAAGAAAATAGGTAGAATCATTTTTGAGAAAAACCTAACTGTAAAAAAATCAGTTTCCAAAATCCAATGTAACGTGGGAAAATTTTTTAGCTTATAGAGAAGAGAACCTAAATGCGTTTTACGCATTATCGGAGCTCTTTTCAGAGATCATCTAAATATTTTGAAAATTTTAAGTTTTTTAATTCAGTTTAGTTTAAGTTTTCAGTTGTAACAGTTGAGTTCCTGCAAGTCCAAAAAGCGTATATCTGTCAAAATCTTAATATTTAAAATTTTCCTAAACACTACATTTTGAAACTGGGACTATTGAAACGTAACATTTCTTGCATAGAAAGTATTTTTTACTTTTTCCAACTGTTTTTATTATCTACAATGTCATGTATAATATCAATGCATGTAATTGTATTGCTATCAGGTCTAATATGTTCTGACCAGTTGGTGACCAGAGAAACGAAACAAACAAGCAATTAGAAAGAAATACTAAATTCTTTAAACATTTCATTGCGAATGATCTGCTCCTAGAAGTATGTGAAATAGCGAAAAGTTCTATTTCTGGGAATATTCAAAAAAATCAACTAGTGAATGAGATACCCACCTCGAGCGGGATCAATTTGTATAATTGCACAATTGGAACTTTAAATATAAATAACGTTAGATAATAGTTTATTTGTTGTTTCAATAATTGTAGTAACTTAATGTTTGTAGGCAAAATAAATAAACTTACAGATATTTTCTATTAAATTTTGACATTTTCTTTGACTAAAGATTGCAGGATATAAAAGTGTTTTACGTTCCGTAGTCTGTAGTCTAATGGTTAGCGAGTTCCGATTCGTGGGCCGAAACGATTAAAATAATTTAATTTTATTATGCAGTTTTATTGACATAGGAGTTTTCAAAATATCAAAACATTGATGTACGAGTACATAAGGACATGCAACAGCAATGGACAGATTTAGACTAACTTAACTAATATAAGATATCGGTTATATACTAAAGCATGCACATGATAAGAAGGGTCGATAAGATAGAGGGTCACAGTACAGTAGCATGGCTGGATACGTAACTAGCGCACTTGCCTATAGATCAGAGGGACGTGAGTTCGCTCCTGGCCGAGGTCGGTGAGATTTTCCTGAAAGATCTGAAAGTGAGTCTTCTGACATATAAGAAGTAAAGCCGTAGGTTCCGTACCAACGCGATGTGTGAAACTTTAAAAATCACCACTGAGGTTGGAACTACCTCAAATAGGCAAAATTCATAGTTAAGGTGTACAGCGGGTCAACTATGAGGTCAAATATGAGCTAAATGCATAGAGATACTTAGAAATGCACGTCCTAGATCTGGCTCAATCAAAATACAGAATACAAATATATATTCAGTTTAACGGTTCTGCGGTTGGATTCCTTTGACTGGTTTATTTTTCTGTTTTCTTACATTTAGTAATATTAAAGTAATAAGAACTTGATACATTTTATCATAGAGTTAATTTACAAAGGAACATATTATATATTTTCAGTAATGATAAAACGCTGCAAGTGCTGATATTAAATTTTCGTGCTAATCAAAGCTACGTGTTCTGCATTTTATAAAACCGGGCACAGTGCATTATTTGCGAGTCGTACAATAAACTGTTCATCGTAATGAAAAATATTTAATAATACAGTTAGCTCAGGTGTAAGCTACTTAATTAACGTCTGTCGGCGAGCGTTCCTTTGCCCGTGTTTTATGCCTTCTTGCTGATTTTGTCGCTCTTATATTGGTTTCCCTCACTAATGAATATCAAATATAAGCCTCAAGTAAAAGCTTGTTAAGCAGGCACCTTTTTCATTATATTTACATAAACGATGTATGGGGGATTTAAATCATAAATAAAGGAGCAATCATTCCAGAGAAATGGTAAGCTGCACAAGTAAGTGCAAATATAAATATGAGGAAGGTAGACACAATCGCCTAATAACGTTGCTCCCTCATATTGCAACCCTAACTCCTTAGACTGTATGATTGAGAACTTATAGTTATGGTCCCACTGCGTCGGAAACCATACAGGTTATAATGGTCGTCTGAGGGTGAAAACGACGTATGACTCACCTTATCGACTGTTCGCTTTATGATTTCTCATTCTATTATTTCTGTTGACGTAATGATCCCAAGAGGATAGTTTGGTGTATCTGCCTTAAAACCAACTGTTTCGTATTCTTTTTGAGAACATTGAACAATTTTTGAAGAGCTAAATGTTGAACATATCGTTAAATTCCTACGCAAATTATTTTAAGGCAAAACAAGGACTATTTGGAAGAGAGTGGAATATAACAGAAATATTCTTTTAAGAAAAATATATAAATATACAGTTTTTGAAGGAAATTGGTTTAAGCTTGTTAGTCTTTTTAAAGGTCGTCAGTTGTATGTAATATTTCTCCAAACGAAGTATGTTAACATTAGTATGTGTTAGCGACTTATAAATTTCTCCAATTGGCTGTTTTCTTTACACTATTCTTTCCAGAAGCATTTCTAGTATTTGAATTTAAATATATGAATTTTCAGGAACAATTTAGTAGGCCCACTTTGTTTTTAAAGTAAGCACCTTCTATATCTTAACGGTTGAAGAACAGGATGTTGAAACAAAAGTACATACAGTACGGTCACAAACAAATCGACATCAACATCGGCCCTCAAACCTACAGTGTGCGACATGTGAGTGCTTTCATGTTCGAAGTTTAGTAAAATAACAAGGAACTTTGTCATAGCTTGAATTCGTGCAAACAAAACGTTCTGTTAAATGACACTTTTCCTACTTACCACTTAAAGTAAGAACAGTATTTTACACTATTAAACCTAAACCTTATAAATCCTACATCACAAAATACCGATTCTATTACTGACGCTATAAAACGAAACATTTTACCAAGATTATGAGTGGATTACCTTCACAACACAGTGTATTGTATATTCTTCCAACGTAATTATTTTACATGCTATGGTAAAAAAATAAGAAGAAGTAACCTGTCTTTAATTTAAAATCATACAAAGAATTTCGAACTTGCAGCAACTATTTCCTTGTTACGTGCCAAAAATGTTGTATCACTCCAAACTATTGTTTCCGATACCAAACAGTAAAACTTACCGTCGAAACGGACACATTCAGCTAGCTCGGGGAGTAGGGGAGGTTCGCGGAACAGAGCTATACGAGTAGTAAGAAGTTTCTATGATGGTATATACGGTGTATGTTACAATAAGTGGGCGCCGCTCAATCAAGTTCAGCTTTGGACTGATCTTCGTGAACGGGCCAAGAACCAACAGCAAACATGAGTCGTACCTACCTCGAGATGCTTCCTCCCTGCCCCCAAGCTGTTGACAAAATATCACACATAAGGAAGGTAAACAAATCAACAAGCCTTAGGTTGCTCTCGATGGTTATAAATACGTAAATATTGAACAGAATCGAGAATGGAACCGTTACATATACACCAAAATTAATTGTAAACGGTCCAAATCAATACCACAGTCGGTCCTGATACAAATTAACTATGCATACAAGGCCTCGGTGCGTTTGAACCTCAGCCGCCACTGAGTAGATAAGCAGCGATAAATTCCATGAAGCCCAAAAATTACCATCATATCGATATTTTGTAACGGGTGTATAAATGGAATGGCGGGGAAAATAATAAAACGGACGATAAGGATGGCTAAAACAAAATACAGCAGACAGAAGCAATTTACGTAACGAAGTGAGAATTTATAACGAAAGGTTGCGGGCAACTTTTCATTCGTAAAAACGATAAAAGAAACCACACGGTATTTCTCAGCACTGTTGATTTTTTTTCACACAGAAACCAACTTAATTATCGACTTGTAAACATAATCAATCCAAAAATACGTATCTACTGTAATAGCGCTTGGCCAAACTGAGGTCTGCTCCCGCACAGCTCTGCAACCGAAATTTTCGAACTAAGGCACTGTGGCACACTCAACGAGCATTTCATCATCATCATCATCATCATAATCGTGATCCTTGTTTGTGCGCAGTGTCGAGACGTTTTGAGGCAAAGTGAAGCTAGCAGAGCCCGACTCTGCGAGTTACCGTGTTGCTGCGAAACCGTGCTTGACTTGCCTGCTGTGTGAATGTTTTTGTTTATGGGCTTGTTACTCCTCTAATGCAACCGTAAAACGAGGAGTGCCATTAGTTTGATCCCTATGGCAAATGGCGACCGGGACGCAGTATCGACCACCGAATTAGAAAAATTGCCGACCCCTGGAGTGATTCGAACCGGGAAGGGTTCGAACTATTACATCCAAAGCCTGGATGTCTTACCACTGAGCCACCCCAGCCTATTCAACGAGCAATTGAATTTTTAAAATCTAACCGCGCGGAAAAATGAACGAACGTTATTTAAAAAAAAATAGCTGTAACCCTTTGAAGATAATTTGAATTTTCTTATAATGGTTGACATTAAGATTCGTACGGGCCTGTTTAAAAAATAGAATTTATAATTAAAAAATTATAAAGAGACAGCAGTTTTATTTTATCGTTATCGGTATCATCAAATTAAAGATTGTAGCAATACCATATAGAAATTTCTATCTGTCCATCAGCAGAAAGAAGAAGAAACAAGTTGAAGGAATTGGAGGTGTGCGGTTTTAGTAGAATTTCCAAGACGTTATTCAAATTTCTATATTATACATTGTTAAACGTTAACATACAGATGTGACAATAAACTTATTGGTAGGTGATTATTCAATTTTCTATTATCACCTTTCTTATGGAGTAAGATCACTAGCGCATTGTTCCATTCAGCAGGAATTTTACCCTCTTGCAAACATTCATTTAATAATGCGGTTATTATTTATAGCAGTTTATCACCATCGAGGATTAACATGTCTATTGTTATTTCACCTTCACCCGGCGCTTTGTTTTATAGTTCTTAAGGCATGCATGATTTCGTCCTCGCCAATTTTGGGTAGTTCTTCCGAGCCTACATTAATTATTTTTCGTTTTTGTAAGTTGTCCTCTGCGTTAATTGATATCTTGGATGCATAACGGTTGGTGCAGAAGTTTTCAACGATTTTCAACAACTGTTTTCGATCAGGGACTTCTTCGTTGGTTTCACTTAGGAGGGAGTAGATTTGTTTACGACCTAGGTTGGGTCTTAAGCATTTCATGTTCTTATTTTCTTCAATTACGTTTTGATTATTTCTTCGCTTTTCTTTGCTCTGTATACTCTTATGACAAAAATAATTATATCGTTATCGTTATATTAAGTTACTAGAAAATATAGCTCAGCAACCAACCGCAACTTACAAACTACATGAAAATACGAAGAAGGTGAATTTAGAAAGAGATGTGCGACAAGGGGATAGTATATCCCCAAAACTGTTTAATATTGCCCTCGAAGATGTTTGTAAAACGTTGGACTGGAAGGAAAAATAAATTAACGTGAACGGCAAATACCTAAATAACTTACGCTATGCAAATGCCGTAGTAATAATATCATAAAACCTAGAAGACCTGCAAGATACGTTAATGTAATTACATGCCGAATCACAGAAGGTAGGATTAACTATTAATTGGGAAAAAACAAGAGCAATGTATGCAGGCGAGGGAAACTCAAATATAGAAGACAGACACATTGAAAACGTCAAAAAATGTATATACTTAGGGCAAATTATTGTATTGGGACGGGATGGTCTGACAACGGAGATTAGAAGGAGAGTACGGCAATCCTAGGCAGCATTCGGCAAACTTAGTTTTATATTAAGAAACAAAAAGTACTTCTACACCTGAAAACCAGAGTATTTAACTCATGTATTCTACCAGTTATGAGCTACGGCGCTGAAACTGGGTTGATGCCTAAGAACACAATACACAGATTAAGAGTAGCGCAGGGCCATGGGGTTGACTTTAAGGGACCGTAAAACTAATGAATATATTAGGGATAGAACAACACTCATAAGCATTGCAACCAAATCAGCTTCCTTAAAGTGGAGATATGCCGGCCACGTAGCAAGAGGGGACGTAAACAGATGGTATAGAGTGATCCTGCAATGGAGGCCTTACATATCCAATCGACCAAGGGAAAGCCACCTATGAGATGGTCTGATGGCGTAAAATTAACAGCCGGACTGAATTGGATAAGAGTGGCGACAAAGGGAGACCAATGGAAGGTCCTTGAAAAGGCGTATATCCAAAAATGGACTTAACGCGTTACCGAAGAAGAAGAAGAAACGTTAACATATACGAAAACAAGGAAAACTGTTTGACAAATAAGGAAGATATAACATGCACTTATGAAAATATCTGTGACCGCTTCAGCAAAAGGCAACGATGATAAAAAGTAATTAAGCGTCATCGGATTGCAGAAAATACTTTTCGGTGTAGTAATGTATAATATTAACTAGGGATAAATTTAAAAAACACAAGATAACAGCCTTGGATCTTTATTAGTGGGCAGACTGCTAAATTAAAAGCGACCTACCCTGCATACACAAACGTAATGTTCCTGTATGTAAGAGTTAATTTTATAATCATACTTTAGGGTTTTATGGTTCTTAAAAGTACAAGTAATATGGTTGATAATTAGTTCCAATGTATTAAATCTGACGTCCTTTTTAATTTTTGTTGTTTTATTCTCGCAAATTTTTCCAACGAACCTACAATAACAAACCAAAATCAATTTGTGAAATATAGATAATAACAATAATTTCATGGAATTATTGAGATAATTCAAATAACGCTGGTATAACCAAAATTTCTCTATAGAAACTAATTTAATATTTTAAAAATGTGCAAATTAAAAATTCCCTTACCCGTAAAATTATTCTAATTTCTTGCTTACAGGCAATATTTTAAAATCAAGTGAAATTTCAAATAAAATCCATTTAGAAAGACATACTTTCGTGTTAAAATATTTTTACCTCTTCGAATTTGTTTCATTTTTACGGAAATATGAAGCTATGAAACATTCAATCAAGCTTTGAAGACTTTATATAAAACAAAGTTGAGGTTTTTGCTTTCCGCTGTATTTCATAATATTTTCTTAAGACTGCTTGCATCAGGTACGATATCAATTCAGTTCAAAATCACTTATGAAAAACATACTCAAAATTTAAATTCCTAAACGTTATACTTGAAACCGTAACAAACCAATTTTCTACTTAAACTCCTAACTTGAAATGAATAAAATTAGTTATAATTTTTATAAATTCCCATTGCAAATAGAAGTTGCCGGTTATGTAAAAGTAATCAACTGAATTTAGCCTGTAGTTGAATATAGAGCGGTTCGATGTAACACCGAAGCTTTAAAATATTATCAAGACTTAACGCAGGACTGCAATCCTCGAAACCGGAAAAATATACCCAGTCTTATTCCAGGATTAGAAGCACAATTTAGTGGACTGTGTCAATAATCCATACACGCTGCTGCTGGTTCTGCTGTCAAACATCCCAGTTTATGAAAGTTTTCCCACTCCCTCGCATCGCACACGTACCCTGTGAGTTATAACTCCAATTTTTACGTGATACATAATCCTCCAGGGGGCGAGTGGTTATCTTCGCACCCTCCACACATTTTTCATACTAATGCGGAAACTAAATGTTTTTATACCAACTGCTAAAATTGTTTAAAGCGACGTTAGGTACTAAAAAGTGTTTTACTTTACACGCACGTTGAACGCGCGATATTTCGTTAAGAGCGCCGTGTCTACACAATTTTCAATGAAAACTGTAAAAGCGTTTATGGTCCAAGTATTCAGATACACAAATACAAAGCGATATAATATATTCAAACGTTCACGACGAGCAGAAGTTATTTTAACGGTGAAAAATCATGGAAGCAGAAACCGTTCCAAAGCAAGCAGTTATTCCTAAACATATCTGCGGAGTTAATGCAGTAGTGGAAAATTAAATAAGCTCAGGACAGCGTATTCCTTGTCATCCTACAGAGCTTCATGGTAGCCAAGCTAATCGTTATTTCCAACCGAGTTATTATTGCCTTTCATCTAACCCAGCTACCAAGTTGGAAATTCCTATGTAAAATATGTTGGCATCGGTAACCAGGTCAAAATTAAACAGATACATTTTTACCTTTTTAAATGATTGCTACATAAAGTTTCAACTTGGGCTATGTCCCACGCTTTGGTTGGTTTGTTTTAGACATAATATAAATATTGTCATGTTATTTACCCTAAATTAGGTAATTATTCTAAACTATACTTATACGATGTGATTTTTTCTTCGTAATGCTTAACTTATATTGAAAAAGATACTATTTTGTAGGTAGAAATCTGGATTTTTCCTGAAATTGAGTGTAATTAGCCTGAATATTATGTAAACTATGTTATAGTAAAAGTAATGATGATAAAAAATGATGAATGTATACCTGATTAGTGTAAAAGGTCTTGTACGATCTCCGGAATGTGCTACGTAGTGCCTTACTTGGGCTCAAAGTGATGTGTTGGTGGATATTCCTTAGGAAATGATGATAAGGATGTCTATGTGCGGAGTAGACAATGTTTTGGGTTGTCCTGGGAAAAGTTGGGAGCCCTAAAATGTAGATTCTTGTATTTTTGTATTTTGACATCTTATTAATATGTGTGTACAGGGTTTAATTTGTATTGAAAGAGTTATTATGGTTTTAATTTAATTTTGTATTGTATAAAGGAAGGATTGAAGCAGTTTTGTTAATCTGAATTATTTTGTTTAATTACATATTAATAAACTTAAAGGGAATTATTAGATTTGTGAGGTTATTTTTAAATTTTGTTTATTTATGATATTAATAACAGATGTGAGTGATGTATTTGTATTTTTGTACATTTGTTAGTGATTTATGTTTATGTTTATAATGACTTTGAAAAGTTTAAAGTGAAATTTGTATAAAATTAATGTTTTTACCACGTGTATATTTTTTGTCTCAAATCATGGCTTAATTGATATCAAAAGTTTCTAAATTTTATGTAGATCAATAATTTGAACTTTGTTTGTTTTAATTTATTGAATTAATCTTGTTATTAACAGTTTTGTAATGTTTCAAATCAGCTGTAGATTTTAGCGATTGTTTTCTGTGTCCTGATTGGTACATTTTTAAATTTAAGAAGGATTTTGTGGGAAATATTGGATTTTAGTTACTTCAAAGTGCTCATAGTGGAAGCACGTATAAATTATTTGCTTCGAATTTAACATAAAACGTTATTAGAGTTTAATTTTGCAAACTCTGGGCGTGGCGAAGGTTTATTTACATTCTGTTTTGAGGTTAAAAGTTTGTGTATGTTAGATGAAGTTCATTTAAATTTCAAAACTATTCGTATGTGATGAGAGTATTATGTGTTGGAAAGATTAATAAATCTTATCTAAGTTAAATCTGCGAAAGTGTTTAATTTATAAAAATAAAACTAACCTGGAGTTTGGAGTTCGAATTGTGTTGATTATTTTCAACGTTCCTGAAATATAAACAAAGTTATAATTCATCAAAAGCAATCCTGATTGAATTAAAATATTAATTAACAAAGCTACTTACCTGATCTGTTTAATACACTTAAATAAAAGTGATTTAAGTATTTCATTAGATTTTAACAACTTTCAACTAACAAAAGTTGTAAGAACCGCATCGTCAACAATCGTGGTTCCAGTCAGCGACCCATCGAGATGAAACATCAGAATAAAAGGGCGCAAAATTGCTACCGTTGGCAGTTTTGAAGGAATCAAGATGTAAGGTCCGTTCAACAATTAGCAGATTAAAGATAAGTTCACAATTGATTTATATTTGTATTTGTTCTACTCATTATTGTGATTCGATAACTATCTTTGGAGAGGCCACGAAACTAATATGTTTATTAGAACCCTGATGTAAATTGAAAATTAAGTTCTTTGATTAACAAACAATTCATTTTAATTTGTATTATTGGCGCAACCAACGTGAAGATTTATTTATGTTTATGATATTACAAAGCTGCACTTTATTTATGTATGAAAGTTGGAATTCAATAATTTCATTTAATTATTTATAAACATAATTCACAGCACATATTTTGTCACCATCAACGTGGGGCAAAATTATTAAAATATATATTTCTACTATATTACATAGCATATAAATATGACGCTGCCAACGTGGGGCAATTATATAATTTATTTTATTTTTTTATAAACAAGCATAGCATGTAAATATGGCTAGCCAACGTGGGGCTATTTAATTATTTAATTATTTAATATTTATTTTTAAACAAAATACACAGAATATATATATATATATATATATATATATTTATTGCTATGTATACTTATAAAAAAATAAATTATTTATATAATCGCCCTACGCTGGTAGCGACCATAAATATATACTATGAATAGTTATTATAAAATAATATTATTAATTATTCAATAACGATAATCTTGCTACATAAATGAAATATCAAAGCCCCACGTTGACTAGCCATAAATATATGTTGTGTATAGTTATTAAAATTAATTGTTTATAAATCGATTATAAATTTTCATGAGATATCTCAGGATTCATATAATGTTAATAACGTGGCTTCCCCAATATGATAGTAACATACAAATACGAATTAAATTAAAAAAAAATACCTGCAAAAATTATCCCTCCTTCACACAGGTTTTGAAATGTGCTAGACCGCAAAGCAGTTCCAATATCTTCTAAACATCTGTAGAAATTTGACCCCGATGCAGAATTCTGAATTCATTATGCGTCACTTTTCAGTTTTGTGGCGTTATAGGTAAAGATGCAGGATCATGACTCCTAAAATACGTTAAAATTGAAATTAAAATGCTTCAAAAGTATCAAGAAACTTGTAACGTAGAACAGGTAAGAAATGAATTCTCTTAATTTCTTACTTAAGAAAAACACTTTCAACTTTAATTAAATAATTCACTTTGTAGGAAAATCGAAGATAATTAAACGCCAACTACAACTTAAAAACACCAGGTGAGTTTTATTGTAATCGAAAAATAACTTAAAACAAGTTTGAATTGAACCAAATAACTCTTTGTTTACAAAAATAAAGTTTTAACTCTTAACCTCACATATTACATGATAAACTAAAACAACTCCGTCCAATAATATTCAAATTTCGACCCAATTGGCCGTAATTTTACTATCAGAGCAACACTAGAATACATCTTTCCCTTAGAAGAGCTTAAACAAGACTAAATTTCAATAAAATGCCAAAATCCTATCTCAAAATTTATAATGCACTAATAGCGAACTTGTATTTTATCACCCCTACTCCTAATTTTTATCAGTTAAACCAAAAACGACTCCTACAGCCTAAATAAACAAATCTTTCAAAAAACTAACTTCATAAACGTAATCTATGAACAATTAGCAATCTAATGGTATCAAATTCATGAAGATTCGTATCAAAAAATAAACATGTGCTTTAAAATTCTAATTTTAAGAAAATTCTACAATTGAGCTTCTAAACCACCAAAGAAAATTAATTAAACCTTCATTAAACTCATATATAAACATTCACATTATCAAAATTAGTTAAAAACATAATAATAAGCAAAAATAAAATTCTAACCTCCAAATATGAGATTTTTATACAAACTCAAAATTTCTTATTTTAAACAGGTGTATACCTAAATAAATGTATACGGAAATCTTCCTCTTATAAGACATGAACTATTAACAATAATAATAAATCTTAAATTCTTATATTAACCTTAACATAAGCAATTTTATAAAGTTTATATAAAAATATTAAAAATATTAACTTTACAGGGCCCCAACATACTTTGGACACCTCAATTCATCATCTGAAGGGAAAATAGACGTCCCCACAACTGTTCACTCACAAATTTCCACTGAAAACACCGTTCCAACACTACACAGAGTACATCGTAGAACTGCGAAAGCTCAGAATATACCTTTTTATATTATAAGGTTTACATTTATGAAATAGGAATAACCTCTTACATAGCATGATTTAAATTACAAATAAGCTAATTAATCTTAATTTTAGTCATAATCTGGATTATTAACTGAAAAAACAGTATCCTTTCAATATGATCGAAGCATTACGTCGTCAAAATAAATCATATAGGGTAAAGTATAGAGTCGCCGTCGGAATTCACCGTTTCTTCATATTATTAAGAAATGAAAATGTATTTCATATTAATCGCGAAAGATGTGTAAAAACAAAAATAAAATGCTAAAATTATTAATATTAATGACACGTTCTCTCAGGTTGGAACCAGTTATACATTAAAGATAATTATGTTTCAATATTCTATTTTCTATGATTAAAGCTTAAATCTAATTATTTTCTCCGACAACTTAATCTCTACTTTGCAATGGAATTTTGTCGCTAGGTTAGTTGAAAATACAAGAGGGAAACATGTTTCTTTGAGCAGATAATTCGATTTTCATAGTTTTATAACACCCCGTTTATTTTCCATACATGCCTATGTGTGGTCATTCATTTCTTCGTATCAATTAGCCTACTTATAATCAAATTTTAATGGTGAAAGTACACACATTACACATTTTACATGTCGTGATTATGAATTACTCTTCAATGCAGAAACCATTAATTAGTTTACCTTCGGAGTGCTTACAAATTTTCAGTGCCACACTGCATTGTGGGGTCAATACGACCCCCATAAACAAATACTACAAAATATAATCACTGCATGTTTGTTAAAATATATGATAGTAGACATATTTTATTGTAAATCAGGCGATGCAGATTAATTGAAACAGCTTAAACACATTATAAATAAATGACTTTTACAAACGTGCTTCTTGATCGATGTTTGGACGCACTGTCACATACAGTGTCTTTATCACTGCTTCTTGGAATGATATCACATCGCGGTCTGACTCATTTTGATAGATCAAACCGAAATTCCTTCGAACTTGATGCATTAACTCCATAACGCGTCGTGCTGAATCTCATCGTCGATGGCATTTAAGGCTTGCAACATGAGCTTTACTCATACTTCCAATCATTTCTCCCATAAATAATCTTTGGGCATGCTTTTTGTGTTTAAAGTAGAACGGATGGATACTTTGGGTACTGCACAAAACATACAGTACTTAATTCTCCAAAGTGCCAATGCCCCTTTTCGTGCAGTTATCGCGTAATCTTTTCTATATAGATACATCATGTCTGAACACTATTTCAAGCACATTAACTTGTGCCAACAAGCAGAAGAAGAGGTAAAACTCAAAATGCATGTTGGGGACACAATGACCCCAAAGTGTATTATTCTCTTCAGTGAGTGAGAGTGAGTAGTAGAACACACGAAACGTATTTTATAAAATATTTGTTGTAGATTTGCTTCTAACAGAACTAAACTTGGGGTCAATATGACCCCAGCCATGCACTCCGAAGGTTTGTAGTTCGGCGTTGGCTTCAGATTTGGATGCTTTGAAAATACGTTTTTGAAGGAATCATTTATGCATATACCTTGATTGCATAATACTTAACCAAGGTATTCTTGGGTCAAAAACAAGCAAAATATCCTAATCAACATATATATGCAAACGCATAGTTTCGAAGATAAACACCGATTTAGCAAAAAATTCACAAGTAATATATGATTAACTAAAATAAACATTTTGATCCAGCGCATGCTAAAAGAGCTTCATATTCGCTAACAAACCCCGGAACTTGCCTGACTTGATTAAAGGCATTATTATTTTTTTTTGTTTAAATCATCTAGGTATTGAAGAGGTTCAGAGTAAACTAATTGTTTTAGATAACCCCATGTGCAAAAATGAAGCAGATTTAGATCTGGTGAACGAGGCGACTGTGGCACAGGACCACGTCGTCGAATTGATTTATTGCCGAATGTTTCAATTAAATAGGTTTTAACTTGCACAGAATAATGCGCGGGTACTCCATAATGCATAAAATAAGTATTTAGACGAGTTTGTAACGGCATGTCATCAAATATTGCTTCTAATGCGTTTCGCAGAAACAGAATGTATGCAACAATTATTAGCCTGTTTGGAAGAAAAATGGGTCCAAGTAATTAATCCCCTGTAACTCTAGCCCAACCGTTGATAGAAAAGCGCCTTTGATGACGTTTGTTGCATTGGGGTGATTCACAATTCTATTTCGCGTAAAAGTGACTTCGTCGGAAAATATAACATTCGCCGGGAAATAAGCGCTGACTTGTTCTTGAATCCGAACGATTACTTGTTCGTGAGGACAAAAATCCTCTCTGTTTTCATTGTTTCCATCCATTAAACCTTGCACCGCTTCATAGTGAAAGGGATATAGATACTGTTCCTGAAGAATTCACCAAACAGTGCTTTTGCTGTTATTGACAATGGTGGAAATTCGTCTTGTACTGGTTGTTGGTTCTATTACTCTTCCCATATCTCGAGAACGTTGGAATACTCTTGCAAACATTTGTTGGTACGGTAAATCGTTCTCCCTACAAACGCGATGGAATTTCCATTGGCTAAACCATATATAAGAACCATATCTTCTCACTCTTCCACACAATATGTGATCGAAGACACGAGAAAACTAAACGCACGTCTAATTAAAGTACGTTAAGCAAAAGGGGCCGTGGGCTAGAGGTTAGCGCGTTAGACTTCTACGCTGAAGGTCCTGGGTTCAATTCCCGGCACCGGAACATCGGATTTTTAACGGCCGTTCTCCCTCGCAAGGCAATGGCAAACCAGCGAGGTATTCTGCCTAGTAAATCTTCTCTGGAGTAGAAGTGTTTACACTTCCCGTGGTTCGGAGCCCACGTTAAACTGTAGGTCCTCTATGTCTGTGACACTCTAAAAACGCGCAACACAGGCATAGGAGAGAAGATCGCTACGTCTCGTAAGAGATAAAGCACTCTAAGAAGAAGAAGCAAAAGGGAAATTATAGCAAATATGTAGTAAGAATACTTAGTGCTCAGATATCCTGAGATTGATTGGTTGGTTGGTTTTGATTGCGAGTGATCTAGGACGGGATTATCCAAGCATTGTAATATGCAGTTATGTAGGCCACATTTGGCCCATTGTACACCCTAACTAAGAATTTTGCTTAGCTGGGGTATTTCCAACTCCAGTAGTGATTTTTAACGTGTCACACATCGCAGTGGCACGGACCTACGACTTTACATCTTATCCGAGAGAAGGTTTACCTTCAGATTTTTCCCGCTAGAATATTCTCACCGACCTCGGCCGGACCCTGTGGAGATATCCTATGGTAAAAAATCAGTGTTTGTCTCCGAAATTATGCAATTGCTAATATATCTTTATTAGGACTTCTTGCTTGTTTTTCACCCAAGAATACCCTTGTGAAGTATATATTATGCTATCAAGATGGGGCAGCCTACTTTACGAAACTATTAATATTATTACTGATTTTAATATTAATTGCGCCCAAATAATTGATGCCTACGTTTCATTTTATATTAAAAGAACACTACTCTGTCTTGAAAAATATAAATAACGATCTAAACAGTGAAAATGTGCAACAGGTTTAATTTAATAACTAATCTTGCAAAAAGGTAGATGGTCAAGATTCATATGCGATCTGCAAATATGTATATTGTTTCATATAGAACACACAGATTTCTTGCTGATAGTTTTGAAAAACATCCCTTTTCCTGTAATAGTAAATAGGTATACAAAAATTAATATAAATATTTCCTTCTTATTATTGTGTAACTATAATAATATATAAAAATAATATATTAGTTTTATTTAAAATTATTAGTAATAAGCTGTCAAATAATGTATTATATTTAAAAGAAAATACTTAACCCGACAAGGTTCACAAAACAAAAACTAAAAACTTAATTCTCTTAGATCATACACATGTACATGGATAATACCACTCCATAAGAAACTAGGTACGTCACTGTTGTAAGGATCCCAACAAACTTTTCTTTATCTGTCTCTTTTGCCGTTGCGTGACATCCAATAATGTTGTTTCACTTGTACCCTTTTCAATATTGGCGCTCGCCCAGTTGCTGTTGACGTATGGCGAGAATTACACAAATTAAACTGTCAGTGAGAAAAGTCATAAGAACACCGCATAACCTGCAAATGTGGAAACGTTTTGTGTTATTGAAATTTTTAATTTTAAACTAAAATGGTGCAAAAATGCGTTATTTGCAGTGTTCCTCAATCAAGGAATTGTTTGTTTTCATTTCCGTAGACGTAGGTAGAGTGTTTATACTTTAAAAAAGAATAATTCGAATGATGTTCGACCTTTCATTAAGAGAACATTGCCGACCAATTTTTCAGAATAATCGTATACTAACGTTAACATCCATATTTATACAAAAGTGCGTCCTATATGTAAGAAAGAACCCTAAGAACTTCCCTCTTGTAAATGATAATCACACTTACAGCACCAGATCCTGTAATAACCTTCAGATAGGTTACTATAATTTAAGCTTATACAAAAAGTCTCCAAGAAACTGCTGTAGCTCTCTGTATAATGAACTGCTTAGAAATCTTAAATATATCATAAATGAAAAGACGTTTGATGGGCAGTTCAAAACTTTTTTAACGGAAAATGCCTTCTATACTTTAGAAGAGTATTTAAACCTTAGAAATAAATAAACATTATATTAGATTACTGTATTTTTTACTTTATTATTTATTTAATAAATATTTGACAGTTATAGAGGTGTCAAATAATTAATTTTGAAAAATGGTAAGAATGGTTTTGTCGCAAGATTTAAAAGACTGCGATAATTGCACTGGTTTATATTAGTTATATTTACTACATATTTAAATTTCACGCCGTACATCACGCGTGAGCGCATGCGTAGATTGCATAAGGTTACAGAGAAAGATGGTAGATATGATTTATTTGTATTAGGAAAAGAAGGAACAAAAATAGTTTGTCTGTGATATCTTTACAACACACTTTACAATCTGTTGTCACATCCATGTAAATGTGTATGATCTAAGTTAATTCTATAATAGCAATTTTTAATTTTTCAGGAACACTCCTGATCCTAGTGTTGAGCCTCTATTTGCATTTAACCAAACAAACTTACGGCATCACGAGCTGTTTTTTGTTTTTTTTCTCATTCATTCATACTACCGTTCCCCCCCCCCAGAACCGCTTTCGCATTACTTCAGGGGGGTGCGGGCGTCCCTTACATACTAACAATTCATGCAACATGCACCCTAAACTTAACTAAGCAAATGCGGTCGCCCCAGTCGGGATTCGATCGCCCCAACGGAGCAACTGCATTTACTGTGACCTCGAGTGGCCAATGCGTTCTCGCACACGACCACCGCGGTCC
>JABXWE010009928.1:0-14628 GCA_014611495.1 Limonius californicus
CAATTCTTCTTAGGGTGCTTTGTCTCTTACGAGACGTAGAAATCTTCTCTCCTATGCCTGTGTTGCGCGTTTAGAGTACCACAGACATAGAGGACCTACAGCTTAACGTGTGGGCTCCGAACCACGGGAAGTGTAAACACTTCTACTCCAGAGAAGATTTACTAGGCAGAATACCTCGCTGGTTTGCCATTGCCTTGCGAGGGAGAACGGCCGTTAAAAATCCGATGTTCCGGTACTGGGAATTGAACACAGGACCTTCAGTCTAACGCGCTAACCTCTAGCCTACGGCCGCCTCACTATTCCAATAACGTGTAGGAAATTATATTATTTCTTATCATTTCATTTTAATTTAAAAACCTTTGATGTTGCTCTGATTTGATGTAGCTTTTTATGCGTGACCAACATATGCTTCTTCTAATTTATGCAACGTGTGGCCGACAACAAATGCCGCTGTTTTATTGTAAAATATCTCTTTGAAAGAGGAGATGAAGCGGCACATTAACCAATAAAAAATTACCTCGACTGTGAAAGTGACAATCATCAGAATTTTTAATAAAGACACCATGGATAATGACAACTAAATATGTATATCAGTAAAAGTACAAAAGTGCATGTTTTAATTTTTGATTAATTTCTCGAGATAATGATAACAGATTAGCCCTTGTGTAGTCGAGATTTATTACGTTAAGCCGCCTACACGATTACAACGCATAAAGTGTTTAGTAAACATTTGTTATACACGACGGTTTTTTTTTTTGTTTTGAATATCTAAAGTTAGCAACGTTTTGGAATCATCTGACTAACTTACTCAGTATTATTCTGCTTTTATGCAGTTAATAGTAAATTCTTTCGTTGGTAATACTATAAACTTTATGAAACAATGGTTAAATTTATAATATACCGACAACAAAAGACCCCAAGAACAATCAAATGTATAAAATCCCACTTACGGTACAAAGCCATGTAAAAAATCAACCATTATTGTGCGCGATATTGATTAATATTCAATATGTCTCGGCGTGTGTGGGTCAGTCAGTCACCTAAAAAATCGGAAACAATAGCAAGAAAACGACTCGTACAGAACAAGAAATGTACTACGAATTATCCTTGCACAGCTGAGGCACATCTTGTATCTAGATTTACTCCAATATTATTACAGTTCCCCTTTCGCCACCTTAAAAGCCTAAGCATATGCAGCGCTTCACTACTTTAAAATAACAGCATATAAAGCTGAGTCCACAAACACTCACTGTGGAAGCCTTACCGCTCTTGTAAACTGTTTCTTTTACGGCCGGTAAGTGTTAAGGACCTCTTTGTTTTAGCCGATCGACTCGTAGAAGTGGAGGCTTGGCGATTTAAAACTAGTCAGTAGTTCCATGCTACTGTAATAGGTGGTTTTAGCCAGCAACCGGCAACAGCATCAAGAATTACGATATTTTTTAAAATTAAAAAATAAAGCGGTGGCGTCTTCATCAGCTTGATATGTTCACTACAACACATTGTCATTAAAGGGTTATAAATTATCTACAATACACACCCTTCTTGTACACAACCAGAAATATACGACTCAGTTTGTTAATGGAAGCCATTATCCCAACACGGAAAAGGAAAAATGGTGTCTTCTTCGTAGACCTGTTCTGCTTAAAGATGACGTATGGTGTAAACTATCCAAAAGGTGCTTCCTCCTTTAACAAAGAATGGAAGATTCACCTTACTAGTAGATTAAGCAATCGAACACCTTTGTCAAAAGGTTGTTAACCGGTACCGCCTTTATGACACTGTTTTAAGTCTTCTTCAACATATTATCTTTGAAGATGAGGATGGGCATATACAAGACAAAATGTATTATTTGCATTAGAGCACAAATGGACGACGCATCTAAATAGTGGTGGACACCATCTCAACAGCTTTGTAATATGAATAGAAACTGGTTATGTTTTCATGACCCTTTTCTGCCTAACGCATGAGATTTGCGTCGTAGTTTCGAAACTCATAGAGTACTATCCAAAATATGTTTCTTCTGTTAGACTACAAATGAACAATTCGGCTGGATAATGGTGTCCGTCATGTGAACAACTTTCCGAAAAGTGGGACAACCGGTGCCGTTGTGATGAGGCTGTTATGTCTTCAACATATTTTCTTTGAAGCTGAGGATGGGCATATACAATACAAAATGTATTATTTGCATTAGAGCACAAATGGACGACTCATCTGAATAGTGGTGGACATCAGCTCAACAGCTTTGTGATATGAATAGAAACTGGTTAGGTTTTCATGACCCTGTTCTGCCTAAAGCATCAGGTTTTCGTCGTAGTTTCGAAACTCATAGACTATCCAAAATATGTGTCTTCTATTAGACTACAAATGAACAATTCGGCTGGATAATGGTGTCCGTCATCTGAACAACTTTCCGAAAAGTGGGATAACCGGTGCCGTTGTGATAAGACTGTTATGTCTTCAACATATTTTCTTTGAAGATGAGAATGAGAATAATGTATTGTACGTCAACATTATCATCAATATCCTCGTCAACTGTTCTCTATAATATACTGAATGTAAGTCTTTCCTAACATTTTCCATTTTATTGTTTGTTACCCTAGTTGTCCAGTTTATCTACGTTACTTTAGTGATGTCATCACGCTATCTAATTGGCGGTCTTCCTCTTACATTTTGTACATTCTTGGTCTCCAAACAATGACTCTCTTCGTCTCCAATCAATGACTCTCTTCATCTATTTGTCGCCCTGTCTTCTCGAGATGTGGCCAGCCCACTTCCATTGGAATCAGTTATTTTAGAAACCACATAAATCCCAGTTTTGAGAAAATTGAGAAAAACTGTTTTTCGTGAACACATTATTTTCTACACGGGATTGTTCTCCGAAATTGTGTAGTATATGGGGATTTAGATTTAAATTTTATCATTGCTTTTAAGTTTTGCTTATACTTTATTAGGAAAAAAATCAAAAAGGCGCTGGATTTATGTTGTTTCTAAAATAAACATAAGTTTTTGGAAATTAATGATAGGATGCACCAAAATACAATTTACTAAGAACTCTGATTATTGCATAAAAAAAAACTTAATTCAATAATTATAAACATAGAAAAGAATTATGACTCAACAACTGAGTCGTCTTCACTTCCAGCAGTTGGCCATTCAAAGATTTCGTTATAAAAATCTTGAATACTTTGATCTGGATTCTAGGTCTTTTTCATATCCTGCAAACTTTTGGATACTTTTCATTTTCTTTGAACTTATTGGTCCTTTTCTTCCAGGATAAGCCATTTCGTTTGGAAAGCTGGTCATTTTTACTGACGTAGACAGCTTAAATTCACATGCAGACCAACCCGCTCTTATTCTTTCTGTTATTTCCGTTCTCGTAGAT
The DNA here is from genome assembly GCA_014611495.1 of Limonius californicus. Classification (NCBI taxonomy): domain Eukaryota; kingdom Metazoa; phylum Arthropoda; class Insecta; order Coleoptera; family Elateridae; genus Limonius; species Limonius californicus. The sequence continues at coordinate 3,383 of JABXWE010009928.1, forward strand.
TTTTTTATTATATGTATTAGATCACAAATGGACGACTCATCTTCTTAGTGGTGGCCATCATCTCAACGCCTTATCTTAAAAATGGCCTCAAAGAGATCTCAATATTCTTTTTAAACCAAAAAAATGGGTACCGTTCTCATAACCCTTCTATGTCTAAAGCTGCAGGGTCGTGTTGAAAATGAAAAATTGTATTCGATCAATAATCGCTTAGTTAATAGGGATGTGCATCACCTTGAGAGCGTTGTGAAAAGGCAGCTAACTGATATCCTCCACATGAGCCTATTCTGTCTAAACCAACAGACTTTATTTAAAGATCACGAAGGGCATAATCCATCCAAAATTGTTATTCAAAGTCGGCCTTAGGTCATTGCATCGTATGCAACAAATGATTTATTTCCGAACATGACTATTATTATGAAACTAATGTTTTCCTCATAATTTTCTTGATACCCGGTGGGCTTTGAATAATTTTCAATTATTTTTAATGGGAGCGTTTCTAGTCGAAAACCGTCATCAAATAATAATTAATGAAGGAACGGGAACCCGAAATGATTGATTATAGTCATTATATGGTAATGAGCATCGTTTTATAAAGGTTTAGGTTGACACATTCCGTAAGTGAATTTAGTTCGATTGGTTCAATCAGCGATAAGTGTCGCTCGGGGCTTAAGGCCGGCGAGAACGGCTCTTATTTCCCTAGATGGCAGGTACAGGAAGTCCTTTGATCCTCTGACTCACTCCACATTAATTTATTAAAACCTCATCTCATCGAGATAGATATACGGTTAATCAATTGCGATAATGAGATACTGGAAATAATTTCGAAATTGATGCCGCCATCGATAACAATTATGGATTAGATGAATATACGTCGAGATGTGCATAGTTTCATAATAATTTTAGTACTAGCAACCTGTGGCCTGGGGGTCTATTTCTTATTGTATTTTTGCTATTCAAAGTATGAAATTCTAAATTGTCAGATGTTAATAAGGCTGGCTGAAATAACCCGATAATTTAACAATTTTGGTGGAGGATCTAAACTTTTATTTTGACGTCTTAACTTTGGGGAAATTGACAAATCATAGCTTGCGGCTTTCAATGATTTCAGACAAAAATACACGGATATGAAGTAAAAGCGAAGAGAATCTCCCAACAAGAAAATTCTTTTTATAGCCATGAATAGAAAAGCCCCCTTTCAATTTCCACCCAATTTCAAAGTAATATTGCATTCAATAATACCATCTTAACTTTCTCAATTTTTTTTTCGCTTCGTACGCGAATTTCCTTGAAACTTTATAAATTGGTTTGGTTTCGCATGCCCAAGGATTTGTATTATAGCAACAAATGTAATTAAAATTTCACAGGAAAATATTAACTTTTTTTCCCATTTTTGATGAACATTTATTTTTTTAATCAACGTTGTCTAGCGATAACAAAAGATCGTTGTTAGATAGTACATATTAATATATAATTTTAGCCCAATGGAACCCATTAATATTTATTAATTGCTAAATCGTGCATCGGGCCGCATATCTAAGTACATTCTCGTGTCTTCGCGTTGCTTATAATGTTGGGATATTCGTGATTGAACCGATGGGCTATCGAGTGCACTTTGACAAATGGTACCGCGTTGTAGCCACCGAGAGCGTGAGTTCTCACGACCTTTAGCCCCGTTAGTACGCCACTGCACATCTTAACAATTGACTTGCCGGAAACTCATATTGCTACTGGAATTATTATGTACTTCATATTTTCGTTAACTTATTTTTAATAAACAATCAAGTTTAATATCGGTAATGGGTAAAACAAAGTTTGAATTATTTGCTGTACTATTCAGAAACTGTTAAACTAATTGATATTTACTCTATGTTATTGAATAGTTCTTAAGCATTCGAATTATTATGTATACAAGATATTACAATACAAATAAGGCCCGACAAATATAATCCGCTAAGGCTCTGAAGTCGACCAGGCGCTTGACTTTAGAGTTATTCTACCACAGTCGTTTCAAAGACGAGTCGCAAATAAATGTCAATGGACACGTCTGGTACACAGATGGATCAGAATTGGCATATTTGAAGCTGGAACGGGCAATAATGTATGCATAAATCTGGGAAACTATGCCACTGTGTTTCAGATAAAAACTGTAACACTCCTAACCTGTGCTCAAATCATGGTACAGAGGGCCTACACTAACAGCAGAATCTATACCAAATCGGACGGCTAGACAGCGCTCAAAGTGCTGTCAGCAAATGTATTCAAACCTAGGCTAGAGTGCCATAAGAACTTGGTAAAACTAGGATAAAATAATTATGTTTGGTATGAGTACCAGGAGACCAAGGTGAATATGGCTATCAGCAAACGGGCAAACTAGCGAAAGCCGGAAGCGAGACCTGGACCCTGAACCCAAAACCAACTTGCGGAATAGCGTACGCTACCGCTAGGGAGCAAATCAGAAAATGGCCAAGAACTTCGTGATTACTAGTTAATCCACCCTGAGGCACTCAGAGATTTTGATCAGAAAAAGAAACAGAAGAACTCTTATATGTAGGAAGGGAGAAAATAGCACAGTTGGCAGGCACCTTACCGGGCACACTCATCTGGCAAGCAATTGGACAACTCAATATGTAATCTGTGTTGCTACTGCGAAGGTCTAACAGTCCTCAGACAACGACACTTCGGGCAACCAGAACTGGAGCCCGATATGATCATAGAGGCTTCCATCAAGACAGTTCTGGGATTCTCCAGGGAATCAAGACTCCCAATGTGAAGCCGAAATCTAAAACTGGGGACACAATAGGACTTCAGGACCACAGTTCGAGGGACAAGAGACCAAGCACATGGAAACAAGTCCTAAACGATTCGAGTCCTGAGCTCTATACATTTCTAGAGTGTTTGTGATGTTACTTGTAGTTGTGACATAGGGCTTTTCAAGGGTGGGGCATGTTAGACCCTTAGTATAGCACGAAATGTGCAAAACTGGGGTAAAGTGGGTGGTATAGGAATCATGCTTTTGGCAACTCCATGATACTTAAAAAAGCTCTCCTGTAAAAACCGTGCAAGCTACAATCTTCAAATGTTGTAGGCAGTTATACAGAACCAAACAGTGTTTTTGGTATATTTTAAAAATTGTTAATTTTGTTTTAATAACCGACCCTATTTTGTTTTTCTTAACAGCCATTTTTATACATTTTTGGTGCAACAGTAATGACGGCTGTATTGAGGGAAAGAATAAGCTTTTTAATGATACCACCATGACCTACTTTGCAATTAAAAACGAAATGGCAACCGTCACCGAACTTTCGACGTTTTATTCTTTTAATTATGTCAAAACATCTTATAACGTTGTACATACAACTGCCTACAACATTTCAAAGTTCGTAGCATGCTCAGGTTTTGTATTTGTATTTTAAATGATCGAGATCTAGGACGCGGTTTTCCAAGCATCTCTATACACTGCAGCCTTTATTGGCCCATTGTACACCCTAACTATGAATTTTATCTATCTGCCGTAGTTCCAACCTCAGTACTGATTTTTAACAAGTCACATACGGCAATGTCCTAGGTATTACGGGTTTACTTCTTATCCGAGAGAAGGCGTACTTTCAAATTTGAGGCTCTGTATGTCTCAAAATTTCCTCAACGGATTTTTCATTAAACTTTATGGCGTATAGATGTTTAAAAAATGCGGAAATAGAGTTACGCATATTTATTTTTGTAATGCGTTTTTGCAAACGCTAATTAGAAATTACTCTATAGCTGGTTTCACACATGTCATGAAATATGGAGAAGATAGGACTGTGCGTTTCTAATAGGAGAACTCATGGCAGTGTTGCCACTATCTCTAACCTCTTAACAATAGTACGTCGGATTGTATTTATTGCAATGTAGTAGGTATTCAGAAGTTCACAAAGTTTGTAATACCTACCCTAATAATTATAAAAATATTTAAAATGTTTGAGGGCCACTGTTAATAATCATCTTTAAAGATAAATGCTACCTCGCAGCTTGTCCTAATCAAATTTCTCTTTAGGTATGATGATTACCTCTAAAAATTGATCGCTTTCAAAGGTTATTATTGTATATACCTTTCGACTTGCTCATCAACAAAAATGAGCAATGTAAAAACATAGGTACAGAGTTACAAGAATATTTCATAAACCTTTTATAAAAAATTGTGGTTACCGTCCGGTGGTAAAATGGAAGTTGGGCCAAAAAAAAACAATGTCCCGGGGCTTAATTTGTCTAAATTGTGATTAACCTCCTGAACTTTCATGGCAATTTAATTTTTTATACAGCAAATCATGGAGGTTCCAGTTATTAAATACAAATGTTCCAAAAGTTTGATACAGACAAACGTCATTTTAAGTAAGGAAATTGTGGAAATAACACAGTATACAGGTATACTTTAACAATTTTATAAATAGCACTTGCACATGTAGTCGAAGTACACACTAGCATAACGGCAACGTACCCATGTGCGGTTAAAGTGCGAACAAAATAGTCTTATGTTAGAATATGGGTTAAAATAAGGACGAAATATGTTTAACAATCTGTCGTTAAAAACGTGATTTTCAAAAATCGTATGGATTTTTATTTTTAAGTTAGTAAGTTTCACAATACAGTTTTACTATAGCTGGTTATTTTTAAATGGGTCCCTAACCCTCTCGTAACTTGCTACCAAGTTGTCGTCAGCAAGAAAATACTTTTTAAAATTCTTTATCAGCATGACTAAATGATTTTCAATGTTTACAAAAACAACTTTCACATGTTGTTCTTCAGCCTTGCAAGTTCAATACATTCATCCACCTCTGCAAACATTTCTAGGTTTCTTTTTGCTTTAAATTTCTGCTCCACAATTCCAATTTTCTACAAAATGCATTAACTTTATCATTCGTATCCAACATATGTGTGTTTGCTCCTTGGAGTTGAAGATTCAAGGTATTTAATTTTTCGAATATGTCGACCAAGCAGCTCAATTTCATCACAAATAAATCATCTCCAAACTTCTCGGCTTCCGGTCGGTTTTCCTCTTCTAGAAAAATGGCGATTTCATCTCTTAATTCATAAACACGTTGCAAAAATTTCCCACATGATAACCATCCTGCCTCGCAATAAAATACTAACGCTGAATGTACTGCACCCATGTCTTTACAAAATGCAGAAAAGATTCTTGATTTTAGGCGTCTCATTTATATATATAATTTACTACGATTATAACCGTCATTAGCACAATATTCAGACCAGGACTCATTTCTTTGGAAGACACAGCTTTTCTGTGGATCACGCAATGTGTTCAGACACACCGTGGAGATTTTTGTTTCACAGGTGCTTGCATACTTTCGAATCTTCCAGACAGTGTACGAGCACCATCGGTGCATATTCGGACGCCATTCTTCCACTCTATGTTTGCCTCGTTTACAAAATCATTTAAGATAGCAAATAATGCAAGTGATGTTGTTTTGAATTCTATTGGTTTGCAAACAAGTAGTTCTTCTACTGCTGACATACCATCATAAAATCGAACACAGGCACTTAAATGAGCATCTTGTTGTCTCATCAAGCTGAATTGAAAACAATTTGTCAGACAACTTCCCGAAAAGCTGATGCTGTATATCTTCAGCTATATCGCCAATTCGACGAACAACAGCATCATTTGATAGAGGGATGGACTGCAATTGTTTGGCAAAATTATCTCCAAACATAGTTTCTACAATCTCAATTGCAGCTGGCAGAATAAGCTCTTTACCAATGGTATGAGGATTTTTACATCTGGCTATTTTCTATGAAATGTTGTAAGAGGCAAGTAAAGCTTCTTCATTCAGATAAATTTTTTTAGAAAATATTTTTGGTTTTCATATGATCTTTTCTAATATTTTCTTGATTTTGTCTTCGGAACCACGCTCGTCTGTGCACTTGTTGATGCTTCACTATCGTCTAATGCTCGCTTACGCCCACTAAAATATTTATGATTCTGTATAAATCTACTGCTACTCGAATACTGTGAATTGCAGTTAACACGCAAATTACACATTCACGATAGAAGGATCGACTCGACTGAGACTGGCTGGAATTGAAAGAGGTGGAGCATTTATACACGCTTGCGTCGCGGTCGCGCAGACGTTCCAGAATGTTCCAGACAAATCGGAACTTCTTGCGAAGCCGCGAGAGTGTCCGATATGGTGGATGTAAGACAGAGAGCATAAATTTACCTATTCGTGGTTTTTTTAAGGTTTGTAATTAAGAATTGAGGTGGTAGTATAGCTTTAGCTTCAAAATACAATTAAATAGAAACTAACATTACAATTACAGCACGATTTCAGTAAAAATTATTGCATGAGAGGGGGAGAATTGTGATTGAAAATTGGGTCGCAAATACTAAAAGGTAGAGAAACGGTGGTTTAAACAGTTAAACCTTCAACGGATATAAGGCCCACAGTAGAAAATTTACTATTCATTTCAGTAGTAAACTAGTGTTATAATGTAGAGACATTCTAGTGGACATCTTGCACCAGAAGTGTGGTAGAACAAAACTATTAGTGTCGGACTACCCTTTACCCGAAAATATTCATGTAAAATGTGACAATTTTAGAAACACTAAAATGTCACACAGAATTACAACATACAGTTGTGTAAGTAGAATTATGAGGATTTTTATTTCGCGCAATTATACGCCCTTCAATGATATTTTACAACGATTGGGTAAGAGCCACAATTTTTTCATAACTGCGTTTCTCAACTGTGCTGGTTTAAACCATAAAAGCTAGTGTAAATTAGATTTTACAAACTCTGATTAGCTGCAAGTTTACTGACTTTCTTAAGGATGGCTAAAGTAGATTTAATTTGAGCTACCTAATCTGTTTTAAGGGAACAACGTCAGAACTTCATTTATCTATTTATATCAAACTGGAAAATTCCAAAATTATATTTTATACAAGTTGGCCCACACAGTTAATGGGGTCGCTGACTAAGTATGAGTTGGTTTGTCCCAACACTTTTTATTGTTTAACTTAAAGTAACGTTTTGGAACTTTTTAACATCTAAAACGTAATAACTGGTCGAAGAGGCTAGAATTTTTAAGTGTGGGAAACTCAGGTTTAATGATTCGTTTACTTTGTTAATTCCCATCTAAACAAAACATCATTATGGCCAACTACTTAATCATTCTTACGAAAAGCTCGGTAAGCAGGCAACATGTGTCCATACAACCGCATAAGCTTGTAGACTTATGTGTGTTGCATCTTAAACATTCCACGTTTGTTCTTACCTACTTTTCGTAGTGTACTGTGCGTGTTCTGTATTCAAGACTGTTATTTAATTGTTTGTGTATACGATAAATATAAGAAAACAGACGTAGAGTTAACGTTAACTAGAGGTTACATGAAGGTTTATGGGAAGAAGTATGTAGGCAGCTGGTCACTCACATTTGCTTTACGGATGTGGCTGATCTGATAAGTTTAAACGCAAGTTTATCTGTTTGCCGGTTTTTTTGTAGTAACTATGTATTACATTGAAGACATTTTCTGTCATCTAATAAAATAAAAACACAAAATATTGAAGAGAAGTTTGACTTCTAATTTCCTGAAAAGGTGTTTCCGACGCAGGCATTAAAAAAATTAAATGTGAAATTATTATTCAAATTAAAAGCTATTTAAATTTGATGCGTACATTATTGTTGTTTAAAATAACAATCCAGAGTGAACATCATCCACATTATCAAGGTCTGTGTTACGAAGTAAAAAGTCAGCGGGAGGTCATCTAAAAAAAGACGCTGAAATGTTTCACATTTTAGCCACATGACTCTATTTTTACCCTATGTACTTATTGTATGAAGACTTCAAGTGAATGTAAAAAAAAGAAGGTAACCCAATTTTGCAGCGTTTATTAAACAAAAGTAAGAGTCGAGAAAGAGGACTCCTTTTCACTATTTGTAGTTCAGAGCACTTATCAATGAAGATGAGGTCGAGGTTAAGTGATAGCAACACAATGCTTCCCACTTATCAGACGTTTTTAATGATTTGCAATTTGTTATATGGGAATTTTTGAACATTCTAGATATTTTTATTGTGGTATCGTAATTAATTACTGTAAGCAAATATAAACAATTTGTTTGAATTAATTTTATATCAAACACCAAGGAGTCTCTTGCTTAAGAACATATTAATATGACTGAGATAATGTAAATCAATAACGGATCATGTATATAAGAAATGATTGTTTCATTAAATAATCAATAAAATATCGGACAACCGATTGATGATATCATTACTAAAATAATGGTTCTACATTATATGAAATATACAGCCCATAGATATTTTTAATGAAACGCTTTTAAGACAATCATTTTTGAGTGTTATTAATCTGAAAAACATTAAGAATAAACAGAAATGTAATTGTTCGTTTAATTATTTAATATTTTCTAAATATCATAATCATTTATTGTAAAATAATATTCTGTAGTGCCATGTGTAACTTATTTTTAGAAATCAATATAGTAAATGTTTTGTTTAATAATTTATTTACGATTTTCAGAAATATTAATCAAATTATATTAACTCAGTATCAATAAATTGCTCATAGACAATAGAATTCTCCTCCAATTTTTCCGAGCCATTTTCCTACGTATTCTTTCACCTCGTTGTTGTTCGCGAAACGCTTTCCTCCGAGCTCCTTCTTCATTCGAGGGAACAACTGGTAATCGCAGGGCGCTAAATTTCCGAAGAAGCTCCTGCGTAATGGCGCCCTTGTGTGAAGGTGCGCTGTCAGTATGACTCCTGCACTCAAATTTCCAGGTCTGCGCTCCTTAATCGCCGTTCTTAAGTTTTTTAATGTCTGGCAGTACGTTTCGAAGTTTATGGTTGTCCTTTCGACATGTATTCAGTATATAGGGGTCCTTCGTTGTCGAAGAATACCGTCGCCATAACCTTTTCGGCAGACGTCGAGGCTTTAAACTTGTTTGCCACAGGTGAGCTCGGGTGTTTCGAAACCATTGAAGCTGCTTTGTGTTTTGGAGTGAAATGACGCACCGACGTCTCATCTCCAGTGACAATGCGGCGTAAAAAATGTGGCCCCTCCTTCGAATAACGCTGAAGCAAAGACAGAGAATACTAAAACCGCTGATTTTTGTGTATCTGTTAAACATCTCGGAACCCATCTTGCACACACTTTTCGGAAATTCAACTTCTCGTGAATGATAGAGTACACACTGCTATATGAATTGTTCAGATCTTCCATAATTTCTTTAATTTTTACCCTGCGCTCCATTCGAATCGATTCCAGAGAAGACTCAAACCGCTGATTTTTGTGTATCTGTTAAACATCTCGGAACCCACCTTGCACACACTTTTCGGAAATTCAACTGCTCGTGAATGATGCCATATGAAATGTTCAGCTCTTCAACAATTTCTTTAATTTTTACCCTGCGCTCTATTCGAATCCATTCTTCGAAATGTGATCGAGAGTCGTGGAAGTCGATTTTCTGCCTCTGCCTTCTTGAACTGTCAGATCAGTACGCCCTTCTTCGAACTGTTACACCACTTCCTGAAAGCCTCTCGAGTATTGCATCATTTCCATAGACGGCTGACACTTCACGATGGATTTCAGTTCGATTTAAGTTTTTAGCCCAGAAAAATCGCACGGTTAAGCGAACTTCTAATTTGGAGTACGAATCAAGCTGCCGCGCCTTTTTGAATGACCGTTACGTTCAAATTGCTTATTGTAAGTGTTTGAAGCGCGGAGTGCAACTTAAATTTTGGCACACCCTCGTATCAAGCGTGTCATAGAGGCATCTCTGATTCATAATACCGCTACTATGAATTTAGGTATCGCAGTACTTTGTGGCATGTATTTTGGGTTGCCTATTTTTGGTGTGGCAGGCTCATACTCTCACGTGAGTCATCCTGTATATAAAAACAGAAGCTACATATGTTAAAAATTGACGATTTGCTATTTTAAATACCTCCTCTAATACATTTTGAAAAGCAAGTAACATGGATATAGACCGCCTGTTAGGCTACAACAGTAAAACTGCCAGCACAGTGAACATAGTACACGAAAAGAGAAGTTTATTCTTATGAAAAATAAATCCATCTTAACGCTGTGGATGTCACTGCGTTTAAAAGAAACTGTTTTCCATTAAACAGAGTGTTTCAATATTAACCGTGAATATTTTGGGAAACACTCTCCTGGTCGTTTTGATTCGGAAAAGTATAACATATATGTCTTTCACTCGCTTCTTAAGAACGATACAAGGTGTCACAATTTGGAATAAGTGGACGCGACTGCCTCCCTGGACTTTCCCATACTGGAAACTGTTCATATCATCTTTATTTCAAATTATATATACACTGTGTCTATAAAGTAACCCCCCCCCCAACTAATTTTTGAACGACTTGATATTTTACCACAAAATTTGGTGTGCTTTAATGGGAAATTAAATATTATTTTTTAGCCCATGATTAAATTTTCTATCATTTAAAATGGCGGCTGGGCGCCATTTTGAATTTTTATTTTAAATAAAAAGGGGGGTCGAGTGACACCTCATTTGAAAGGTCTTTTAATTCTGCGTCTGATCCTAGAGTTTCAAAGAAAAATATTCAGCCAGCACAAAATTACAAATGTTTGAAGATATAGAAGTCTATTTAAAAAAACTAAGAATTACAGCAAAAAGAAATTAACTTAAGTGTTCAAAATGTTCACCATTCACTTCTTGGCACATAAAAAGTCGGTTATGAAATTCCTGCCTTACATTTTCATAAGTTTCTGGAGTGATATTTCTGCAAACTTCTGTAATGCGTTGCACCAGTTCTTCAATTGTTTCTGGATTTTTTTATCAAGTAGGTAGTCCACTTTTTCGTTTGTTTTCTCGTTGTTTGTTGTCATTTATAAGCTAATCTTAACTACAACACATTTTGAACACTTAAGTTAATTTCTTTTTGCTGTAATTCTTAGTTTTTTTAAATAGACTTTTTTATCTTCAAATATTTGTAATTTTGTGCTGGCTGAATATTTTTCTTTGAAACTCTAGGATCAGACGCAGAATTAAAAGACCTTTCAAATGAGGTGTCACTCGACCCCCCTTTCTATTTAAAATAAAAATTCAAAATGGCGCCCAGCCGCCATTTTAAATGACAGAAAATTGAATCATGGGCTAAAAAATAATATTTAATTTCCCATTAAAGCACACCAAATTTTGTGGTAAAATATCAAGTCGTTCAAAAATTAGTTGGGGGGGGGGGTTACTTTAT
>JABXWE010009929.1:0-35767 GCA_014611495.1 Limonius californicus
TACGTACATACGTACATACCCACCCACAGACAGACATTTTTTAAAAACCACTTTTTTGGGTTCCTAGAGACCCAAAACGGATATTTCCGTTCAAATCTCGATTTCGAAAATTTTCATGAATTCAATACTTACCCTATACCTATAAGGTATGGGAAAGTAAAAAATCTTAACCTGCCTAACATTCTTGCCTATACGGATGACCTACTAATTATAGTGGAAGAGGAGGAAGGCGCGACGAGACTTCTGGACATGCTGGTAGCAAACTTAATCGACGCAGGATTAGAAATAAACATCAGCAAACGCAAAGTGATGGTAAGAGCCCCAGACAAAGAAAAAATTAGAGGAGCAGCCGATAACAACCTGAAAATAGGGAGCCGGGAACTAAAACAAACACGCAAACTCAAGCACCTACGTGTTTATCTCCCAGATTCATTAGCAAGACTGGAGACAGTAAGCCAAGGAATAACCAAAGCACACCAAACCACACGTATGATTCTTCCTCTCCTACAACAACACAAACTACCAAACGCAAAAAGAAGATAATGTACAATTCCATCATAACCACAACTGCTCTATACGGATTGGAAACCACCGCAATCACGAAAGCTAACAGAATGGCACTTCGAAGTATGGAAAAGAAAACACTCCAACTATTTCAAACTAACCACGGGGGAAGAAAACACTTCGACGGCACAAGGAATTCTAGAAGGGAAAACAATAGCTAAACGGCTCACTACATCAAAAATCAAATACTGGGCACATATCCTAAGAAAACCTGCCAACCATCCTCTACAGCAAGCTTATGCCATGCAGACAGAAGAAAAGAAGATAGGAAGACCATGCTACACGTGGAATACATCATTGGAGAGGGACACCGGCATACCAAAAGAGACATGGGATGACTGGGTACGAAGAAAAGAGGATATCCGAAGAGAGGCAAGAAGAGTATACGCACTGATTGAAGAATCCGATCAAGATTCGACTGAAGAAGAACAGGATAACGAAGAAGAAGAAGCAGTAAGAGGGTGAGAAAGGGAAAAACAAAGGAGAAGGAACGAAACAAGTACCAGTGGGAAAGAAAACGATGGACTCCAAGCCGATAACTGCGGAGAGGAATGTTGAAAAAGAAGGAAGAAGAATCGAGAGTAGACATTAAAATTAAGTGGAAAATGTGATTTAGAGTTAATATTAAGATACTAGATATTAGGAAACTAAGATAGGTGGAAACTGTTACCTTAGAACAATAGATAGATAACAGATACGGACAATATGAAACTTTGATACCAAAGTTTATTAGGGTCAAATGCATAATCGCATAGCGGTCCCGGGTACGTACTCAAAATCTGATTGATGCGTAGCTGACTAACTACCCGGTGTTGCAGCAGCTGTTCTTTGCGTTATACATTGCAGGCATGCTAACGCGATGCAACACCCCACCCAATCCCACCCTATCCCATAAAATCCACCTTACTGGCATGGCGTGGGCCTGGCGTAATCCAGGACTGACCAGTCAGCTCCATGTCAGATGATGATGATGAATAAGACATAAGTAGCTACTAAGAAAATAGATAGTTGTAGCAGAACTTTGTTTTAAAAATTGTTACATAATTAGATCTTTTAGGTTCTTAAATAATCACCAAGTTCAATTCAGTTATCACATTAGTAGAGGAACAACAAGAATTCAAGTCAAGAAGATCATGCACCGATGCAGTTTTCACTCTAAGACAGACAATAGAGATATCAATTTAATATTATAAGTCTCTACCTGTTTTACTGACCTACAGGAAATCTTCGGCCGTATCCAGCTTAAAAATATAATTCACGTACTACATGACAGAGAAATACCAAGAAATATCATCAAAACTATTGAATTCATGAAACAAAATTCGATCTAAAACAAGAAGCAAGCTGAGAGATCCCATAGATGTTAACAATAGGATTAGGGAAGGCGATTCCTTAAGAAGGTTATCAAATGGGAAACCGCAAAATTAAAATACTACAGATTAAGATGATCTACAGAGAATTTAAAATATATTCAACACAATTGCTAAGAAACTGGGTACGCTAATTTCTGCAAGAAGAAAGCAAATGTTTGACAACCTCGAGGAAACCCCTCCAATGCAAACTAGAGGTTGACAGGAAAATTATTCAGCAGGTTATGAAATTGGTGTAGAAATCAGAAGCTAATAGAAATGTTGAAAACGAAGTATGGCAATGAGTAGTTAACGCAAGTAAGATAGCAGATTGCGTGAACTACACCATTTGGTAGTATATTAGAAAGAACGCCAAAGCGAATATTTACATAGCAACGGTTAGACCAATCATGACGTATACGGGCGAAATTAGACCAGATGTCCAAAACAAGAGGAGTACTGGAAACATCAGAAATTAAGATACTCCATAGAATATGAGGTAAAACACTATCAGATAGGGAAAGGAGAGAGACTATTACACAACAGTGCAATGTGGAAAACATTAACGATTGGGTGAATAAGCGAAAACAAGAATGGAATGAACGTATCACAAGAATCACACAACAAAATATAGAATAAATCACCAATCGGAAGAAGAAGTACAGGAAGACCTAGGAAACGATTAAGTGATATCCTGCATGTAGGTATAAGAGACAAATCGGATGAAAAACATTATGCGTATAATAGAAGAAGCAAGAAGAAGAAGAAGAAGCGGTTTATAAATTAATTTCGTAAGTGGCTTAAAAAGCAGGTCTTAATTTAATTGAATTTAATACCGTCCTGATCGAGGTCCATACAACGAGTTCCGGATAATACGGGATTCCAGATATAGTAGGGTCTCGAGTACAGCGAGATCCCGGACACAACAAGATATTGGACACAACTGCATCCCATGCACAAATCAATCCCGGGTACAACGAGATCTTAGATACTACAAGATCCATAATACAACAAGATTCATTCCGGTTACGAAGAGCAACAATAAGGGAAATGATTGGATTAGCACCTTTTACTGTAGTATATTTTGCGCCTGCAGCGACCATTCGTTCCGGAAACAACGAATCACAGAGAATTTCCAGCTTCTGTGTCTTCAAATATATTTACCTTCAAGGAAACTCTATCTAAACCTTGTTATTCAAATAAGAGACAGGTATTTGGAGTTCTGTGTTGGATGTATCAATTTAAAGCTGTTTCTTCTTCTTCTTCGAGTGCTCTATCTTTTACAAGACGCGGCGGTCTTCTCTCCTATGTCTGTGTTGTGTGTTTAGAGTGCCACACGGACATAGAGGACCTAGAACTTAACGTGGGCGCCGAACCAGGGGAAGTGTAAACACTACTACTCCAGAGAAGATTTGCTAGGCAGAATATCTCGCTCGTTTGCCATTGTCTTGCGAGGGAGAACTGCCGTTAAAAATCCGATGTTCCGGTACTCGGAATTCAACCCAGGACCTTCAGCGTAGAAATCTAACGCGCTAACCTCTAGCTCGCGGCCGCCTTCATAGCTGTGTTTGTGTGCTTCATACCAAGCCGTGGATGTTTCAACAGTGTTGTTTTTAGCATATTTTGTGTATACGACTACGTTATGGTATGGCACATGTTTGTCCATATTTGGTGTTGTAGGATCAGGAAAGGTATTAACAGTGTACTTTAGATAATCCTTAAACCGAGATTTTGCTGGAATTTGCTATTGACCATTTCTTTGATCCATTTCTGTAGTGACGAAAGATTTAGTTCCATAAAATATTTTTAGACTTTTAATTGATACGCGACAGTAACCCATTTCTTGGATTTTATTTGAAATTTATCGTGTATGTTTTCTTGCTTTACAATTTCACCTAGTTTCTAGTCTTTCGACTTTATAGTAGAAATATAAATGTTACATATGAGAGTATTTAAGTCGCCTGAACATCATCAATGTTAACATAACATAAACAGCCTCATATCAAAATACTGTTTCAACATTTGATTGCACTTACTGTATCTCTCATTGGAATCTATTATTTAAAGAAAATTAAATCCTATTACTTCTAATTGTCTATTCAAAATTCCAATTCAACGCAATCTTTATTGCTTTGCACTGTAGAATTAGCTTCTCGCTGGAAAATTAGCTGCTCACACGGTCCATCAGGAAATTTAATGTGCAGGAGAGCAACTTTCAAGCCACCACATCCTGGGAAGTAAATAATTTATTAAACACAGCGAGTTAAAGGCGCACTAATTCGATTTTATACACCGTATGTTACCCAGAAATGCCCGTGGTGTAATTTGCAGCGCTTAATTTCAATTACCGTACGATAATTGTTATTTGCGCGATTCAGAGCAAGATACCAGATCCGCGCATGGCTGGAGGGAGATGTGTGGGAGAGTTTATGTGTATACCATTCACCGTACTTTACATATCTTGCCTGCCTATCGCGAGCTTGATGAGGTTTCATTATGATTAAAATAAATAAAACAGAAAGGGCGAATATGATTGCACTCCTACGCTCGCTTCATTTACGGACAACCGACCATTAGTAATTTGTGCGAGAACCGTCTCTGAGTGACACTTATATGCAAAGCGGGTGTAATTAATTAATATGGAAATCTCGATCGTGTTCATTTTTAACAATTCTATTTAAAGGGCATTAAATAAACTGGTAATAGTTATGTAAAGTCTGCTCATTTCAAACAGTACGAATATTATTAACAGGTTACGCTGACAATGGAAACTGGAACTTCTGTTCCCATTATTTACATCATTCATTGTCAAGTAGATGGTGATAAAGTGCAGTACGATTACAAAAGAAATTAATAGCAATCAGAACAAATTGAAGTTGAAAATTGTTGAAAAATGTTATTTTACATCAAGTTAACCAATGTGTGAACGTTAAATATTACTGATTTTCTATTATCTTTTTCTTCTTCTTCTCTCTCTTCAGTTTTCCATCATCTGCATTAGTTTGCCTTCAACCATTTGCTTCCACTTTCGTCTGTTTTCTGTCAGCCTTTTCAGTTCGGTATAGTTCTTGCTAAATGCTTGTTATTCATCACATAGTTGTGTGTGACTCGGTTGATATCCATCGACTTTCTACCTATCTCCTTAGAGGTATTCCCAAATGTCAAAGCATATGTGGTTTCCAATCTCCGGTTATTTAATTAATCCATTATTACATCCATTTCAAGGTGTTCGTTTTAGCATTTTGTTCTCCGTTTTATAAACTTTGTCATTTCAGTTACTTGCCAATGTTCTTTTCGTACCTCGTTTCTTACTCTGCTAAGCCGTGTTTTCCGATAATTTCTCTAAATGTTCATTTGATCCCTCAATAATTGCATTGTCTTTGTTTTGTTCATAAAAACCAGCAAATGGCTTCTGTATCGCTACGAAACTGATGGGGATGTGACCTGAATCACATCGTGACTGGCGACGAGACTTCGATTTCGTTCACAAATGTTAAAACCAAGCAACAATCAATGGAAGTACGTGGGTCGTAAACTTCAAGCAAACGTTCGAGAATCGAAAACTTATGACTGCAATGCTTTTTGTTCCAGGAAAAGCATATTGTTGGTTGATTTTCCAAAATGTGATGCGATAATTCATGCTGACATGTATTGTGAGAAGGGTGATGCAAAACAAGAAGCGAGGGTTGCTGATTTCTAGAGTCGTACCTTTGCACGATAACATCCGACCGTACTCGGCGGCTCGCATTATGTAACTCATTTAGCAATACAATTGGGAAGTTTTTAACCATCCCCTATACATTCCTGACTTAACGCCGCATGACTATCATCTCTTCCTCCGTCTTAAAAAGTTTTAAAAACCTGCGACCGGTTTCTCGACCTCAAAATGACGGTACAAAATTGGTTTTCGACATAAGTGGCAACCTTCTATGACAAAGGTATACAAAATCTTGTACCACGGCGTCATAAGTGTTTAAATTCGAATTGTGACCATGTATATGTAGAGAAATTGTTTAAGAATGTATCTAAGATTAATGCATAATAATTTTTTTCTGCTTCTCATTTTTGATTCACTGTCGATCAGCCTTCAGTTTCCAAATTAGCTTCGTTTATTTTTACTTTACTGTCTTTATGTAAATCTTTATTTCCTGAAGCTATTAAATATCCAGAAATTCTAGCTCTCGTCTGTGCCTGTTTGCTCGCTTTGCAGGATGAATTACGTTAACACGATATCTCCGCCCCTAAATAACTGAAGTCCATCGCTTGTTCCATTCGTTTGTCTTCAACCACTAGCTTGCAGGGAATGGGTTCTTTCAATGGCACCAACGTCATATTATATTATTCAGCAGTCAAGTGGATATTATCTAGTAGTCGCGGTAGGGTATCTGTATTGGCAAGGAGTGCCAATTCGAACTTAATTTTGGCCAAGATTATATCCTCTTAGTTTATTTCTGCTTTGGATAATTTGATCCATTATTATTGACAGCCTTTTTGTCTCACTGCTGGGCATCGACCTCTGCTCTGTCACGTGTTTCTCCTAAGCGTTAAGGTAGAAACAAGGGGGACCTACAGTTTAACGTCAAATCCGAACGGCAGAAATTCCAGAGAAAGTTTTTAGCATTAAGATCCCACGGTTGCAATCCGGGTTGGGAAATTGTGTCTGGTGGGCTACAGACAAAATTTTTATAAATCGGCATTTGATCCATGATTAAGGTAAATAGTGTAGGGCTTAGTGAGTTCCCTTCTCGAATGGCGGTGGCGCTAGGAATGTCTTCTAGTGTACTACTTAGTTTATTAAGGTTTCATATCTTAATTTTTCCTTGCAGAATGGTTACCACACCTTAAAACTTCACTCGATCGAAATCCTTCATGAGGTCCAAAACATATAAGAAGACAGGTGGGTTATATTCGATTGCTTCTTCTGACATTTGTCTGTCTGTTTGAACATATAGTTTTATTTTCCATAAGACCTTTGCGAATGTAATCAGACGTGATGTGCCTTGGTAATTGACCGGGATTGTTTCATCCCTCTTTTTATAAATCATGTTGCATAATAGTAGTAACTCATTTTTTGGATATCATCCACCGTAATTTATCCGCTTCTGCACTATAATAAGATTTATGAATATATACATTATACGTAGATATATGCAAAAATACAACTGAAGAGACTTGAAATACTAAGAGCTTCAAAGTAATAACATAGAATTTTCTCTTCTCAAACGATTGACATGTCATGATACAATTTTCGACAATTGTGAACGGTTACGATTTACATATGTCCAATATTTTTATCAAATTTAACGATTCTTATTTTAGAAAAATCGGGGAAACATTTCTCATTAAGTCGTGAATAATAGTTAACAATATCAACAACAATAATTACGTGAACTAGTTCATTTGCATTTAAGAAATATATTTGGAGTAGAACAAGACAGTCAGCTGGGAGTCTAATTTAAATACTTAAACTATATTCCATTTCTCATATCAATTAATATGTTATTGGTTTGCCTAAAACACTGTTCAATGCTGCAGTGGAATGGATTTAATACCCTATTTACCACAAATGATGTTGAAACTACTTGTGCGACTATTGCAACTCCTCACATACACTTTCCAATGCCTGAACAGTTCCACTTTCGGTAAATGATATTTTTTGCCGCCTATTTATGAAAATTATGCAAATATCACCGTTCTGAGTATATAATTTGGAAAATTGCAGCACTTATAGCAGGTAGCTATTAGAATATTTAATAGCGGAAATAGGGAGATGCAAAATTAATAATAAAACAATGAGAAAGTAAATACGCAAAGACAATTTAAAGTATGGCAAAGTCTAGGCGAACTGTTTGGATCATTTCCTACGTTCATGTATTTGAAAATATTAGTAGTGGTCAGAAGAACATCTGAAGTTGTTGTGAGCACTTATGAAGCAACTTCATCAAAATCCACTTAGCATTTACTCCAAGAAATTCTTTGCTTTCACAAGGAGTAACTATTCTTGATATATATTTTCCGTTTAGGTATGTAATTACCTCCTGAAATTTGCTGTGCCGTTTCTCCTTCCAGTTCCGTTTTTCACTCTAAAAGTCTTGTTTTGCTGCTATTTCCTTGAAATCGTTCATAGACCAGCTCTGTTATGTTTAGGTCGACCGATCAATAGATAGTTATTCAAATGCAGCGTAAAAAGTCATGGAAAATTCAAAACCTGTGCCTGGCATAGCTCGAGCAGTGAATACCTAAAACGCTTGAAAACCACATAAAACACACATTGGTGTTTCCAAAAACGTGCAAACACAAAGAATTATACAGCAGCACCAAGGTGCGGGAATATAGAATAGGACAAGAAGGCCATGGCACGCGTCAAGGCAGGTGCGATTTAGACCACCTGGAGGCGCATATGTCACCGGCACCGGCAAGGACTAAGCCTCCAATTCTTTAAAACCACAAACAGGAGGTGGCACAATCGACAGGTCATTCATAGCTTCTGCATGGATTGGGAAATATTAAAGGAGGATTCGGTTTTCCACAGGCTTTCAAGATGGAAACATCATTCCGACGAAATGAATGTTCAAGGATTGTGAATTCAAGTTTTCGTTCTATACAGAATGTTCAACATACTGAATAAAGCCCCACTGAATGAGTATTAATGAAAAAAATTACATATTTGCATGTTTATTTTCTATTGATTATTCAACGATAATTTTGTATTTATGCACAAAACATAAATTATGTTTTGCACTCACTACAAGGTTGCCTTACGTTATAGGGGCACGAAAACAAATATTTTCAACATTTTAACAGTTTTTCCTTGAAAGATTACTAAATTTATGAAATTTATTGCAGTGAATTTGCTTCAATCCATTGTACCTTTAAGAAGCGGTTTGTACGTCAAGATGTTACTTATTTTTACAATGACAATCCTAACGTTAGAAAAAGTTATTTAGGGATTGTACTAGTTCCCTAAAAACTCTGCAATGTCGGTACCCATCAAAGTAGTTTGCCAAGTACCGATTTGACACTCACATCCATTCATATCTAGCTATAGAACGATAGAAAAATAATTTGTTGCCAGATAAATGATTTCATAAACATTCTGAGACCATCTAAATTTGCAAGTCCTAGACCAAAATATCCAAGGTTGGTAACTCTAGAAACGAACTAATTAAAAAGGTATATATTTGCTCTTGTAATTTATTACAAACAAAGCAATGGTTTTTAGTAAGCAGTAAAACAGTTTCCAGTCAAAATATAGAAATCAGCATCAGTATCTGCATTCTCTCACCCATGGCGTGAAGAATCACAGTGACTGAAATATATTTACGTAACGTATCAGGAAATAAATGAAGAGACCAAGTATAAATCGAAATAATCAAAGACCATTTATAATAAGCATCAGTAAAACGAAGATAGAGAAGCAGGAGTAAATGGCGCGATCATGTCTGGAGCTTGGAGGAAGATAAAGTCTCCAGAATAGTAAGGGAAATAGTAATTGTAGGAGGGAGACCAAAAGGAAGGTGCTGTAAAAAAACAGTAAGGTAATTTATAAGAAATCTTTAGAAGATAAGGGAAGTCGATAGTAGAAATAAGAAAAACCACAAGAAACCGTAGAGAAAATAAGAGGTGGACGGAAGAACCAACGCTGTTGAAGCATAAAGGGAAGCAAGAAGAAGGTAAGAAAGAAGGGGTAGATTTAATATTGAGACAGTTTTTGCTTACAGTTAAGATGAAGTCAGAAAATAATCCCACAGACATAACCACCCGTACTAGAAGATTAAGGCATAGGATTTGTACTTGTTGATTCTTGGTGTTGCGAAACAAATAGTGATATATTTAATCACGCCTATTTCTGTCGTAGCAAGGAGCATTCATGAGTGGATTGGAATATTTGCAAGATGTTGATGTTACGGTAGCTAGAGCTGTCCACTATTAAAACCATATAGGACGTATTGCGGTTTGGATTATTAATAGCATATTTTTTATTGAAAGAATACTTACGAGGTCGGACAAATATATAACGGGATTCATCAAATACAAAGCATCTGAGGTAGCCATAGGTGAAAATACCTCTAGCGTCCTTCGAAGTAAACTCCCTCGACTTCTACGCACCGTTGACATCGACGATACAAGTCGCGGAAAGCCTGCTTGTACTTGTCGCGAGGAAGTACGTTCGGCAGTAACATTCCGTTGAATGTCTTCCACGTCGTCAAAGCGCCTTCCCTTGAGCGTCAAAGGGTCAATTTCACCTGAGGAAACAGCATGGCTGGAGACAGATCCGGTGAATAGGAAGGATGTTCTAAGACTGGGACATTTCTTGTCGCCAAAAACGTCTTCACAATCAAGGCAGAATGCACAGGGGCATTGTCGTATAAAAGGTGCCACTTGTCGGAGGCTGCCAAATGCGGTCGCACACGTCGAATGCGTTTTAGTAAACGCGTCATGACACCCTTGTAGTACAGGCTAGTGACGGTAACACCCGGTGGCGCAAATTCTTTGTGAAGGATGCCCTTGACTGTCGAAGAAAGTGATCAGCATGGTCTTCACTTTCGATTTTTGAAGACGGAATTTCTTTGGCCTGGGAGACGTCTTCGATCGCCATTCCATGCTTTGTCTCTTGCTTTCTGCATCGTACTGGAAGCACCACGACTCGTCACCAGTAACAATTGAATTCAGAAAATTTGGGTCACTATTGGCTATTGCAATGAAGTCGCGGGAGGCGTCCACTCGATCCGCTTTTTGCTCGGCAGTCAAATTGTGCGGGACAAATTTGGCACAGACCTTCCTTTTTTTCATATCCTTCTCCAAAATGGTTCTAATGGTTTCACGGCTAATACTCTGCTCCTACTCCATCATTTTCAGTGTCAGTCGTCGATCAGTAGCTACAAGTTGTCGTACTTTTTCGATCGTTACGGGGTTTCTCGTTGTGCTTCTGATCATCGTAAAGGTCCTGCCGACCTTAACGAAATCTGGCAAACCACTCGAAAACGCGAGTACGGGACATGGCCTCATCGTCGTACAAAGTTTTCAACATCTCGAATGTCCCCGTGGCCGTTTTCTCCAATTTGAAACAAAACTGAATGTTCACTCTCTGCTCCATGTTTAACTTGTGTCACATGTGACAGCTGCACTAACTTGTTCATTCACATGCACAGCCTACCACGCAAGTTCCTACAGGATGCCGTTTTAGCTATGTGTAGACGAAAGTTCCAGCTACAATTTGGATATGATTTGGAAACAGTCAGTTTCTTATAGCGTCCGCAGTAGTGCCGATCCCGTTTCATATTTGTCCGACCTCGTATGAGCCAGTAAAGGTGTTTGATTTTCAGGTACATTTGGTTACATTTTTTTTTCGTATGTGACAGTGCATGTTAAACTTTTATCTATTTGTAGGTCAAATACCTAACTTTGTTCGAATGTGGTATATGGATATTGTTGAAGACAAGACGTAGGTGTAGGTAATACTTGTGGTTTCATTTATTTATAAGAAAAATAACATTAAATTGTAGTAAAGTTTTCTTGTACCGATTAGTATTGTTAAAATTTCACTTTATCGTATTAGAGGCTGTTTCTATTGTATTAAGAACGAGAAAATATAATATTAGAGGAGCAAATATACATTTAAATGAAGCACAATTGCATTTTCAGCTAGGCTAGATGGTCCTCCAGCATACCTTAAATAAGATTAAAATGAAGTAAAATCCTAATCACAAAATCAAATTATTACATATCTTGCTTGTGGGGCATATACTTACTAGTGATGTACGCCCACTTGCTCGCCACCGTTTGCTCGCCACTTTTTGCTCGCGGGTCTCCTTGCTCGACAACTATTTGTCCGCCATGCCGATTGCCCGCCGAACAGATTTTCGACAAGCAATATATTCTTAAAATAAAATGATTTCTGTAGGCATTTAATATGTACTGTTGGTAATCTCTATACCTTTAATCGCTAATCAAAATCTTACGTTCCTCTAAGGAGTGTTGATAGTTCAAGCAGGATTATCTGTTGTTGTGTTTGAATTCATATAAGATAATATTCATTTTTTTTTTGTTCGTTACAAAATTATTAACTAGAAATGTACCAGATTTTGATGATTTACATATTTTTAAATAATTTTTTATGAATAACTGCTCCAATCATCGTTAAAGATGCTGTATTGAAGTAGAAACAGCATTTTTAGTTTCCAAAAATATTAGTAAACGGTTATGCTGTCGGACCACTTCCATAAACGAATATTTCATCAAGATACAAAGTCCATTAAAAAACACATAACATAATACTCTCCCTATACCTATGGTATCTGGAAATAGAAGTAAAAGTTTTAATTATGAAGCTAAAGATATGGTAAATTATTTTACATACAAAACGAACTAAATATAAACCAGTTTTCTGCGCTAGTGCAGTTATACTTAGGACTAGATGGCGACCAACTGTCTTAGCGACCAATCAAGCAATCGGTGGCGAATGAACGGCGGTGGCGAGCTGTTACGTTCGTTTGGTTTTGCCGCTTCTTACGGATTAAAGCCTTATTCTATTGGCCGCTCCGTAGGGATCTTATTATTTTCTGAATACAGTTTAGTGGACCTTCTTTTGGTATCATGGAGAAATGCCGAGGAATGTTTTGTCTAAGCGCTTGACCGTGAACGTTTGTTGGGAATTTCCTGTCTTTGAGGAAGTTGCACGTGTTTATTGTTTCAGAATTTTTCATATGGTGAAATACTTCTGATGCTGCATATTGGCATTGCTATTTTTCGGGAGTCTACTTCAGATCTGTTATCGATGCGGTTGTTCGTTAACACCGCAACGCCGATAACAAGTACTGTTGGGGCGCTTTGAGTTTTCGGTGGGTATCCATCGCTTTTCGTACCGCTGTTATCACCGTGAGATGAACAGAACCATAGACACATATCGTACATAAAGGAACACGCTAGATTTAACACTTGGAAGGCAATTTCTTGCGAATTTGCTAACTGCGTTTGGCGGATTAATTACGAACCCCTTCTGTCTCTCTGGATGTGCCGCTGCTGCGACAAACAACTTGGAAGTTTGTGCGGCACAGATATTTCGTTCCTGACAGCAAGAACGCCCGAAATGTCCTGTTTTTCCGAAAAACGTCTTGCAGATTGCCGTTTCAATCGTGATCCAGCTTTCAGTGGCGTGCCTGCGATTTTTTTGTCTGCCTCTCGAAGAACGTAAGAACACCTCAAATTGTGCTTCCGTGTACTCCCTATTTGAAGAAAACAAAGGTAAAAATTGTTATTGTGTTATTGTGAATACTTGTTCCGAGATTCATTTGACTGGTTTAAATTGCTGAACCTTTTTATTTGATGCAAAGCAAAGTGACCTTCAATCGCCAATTGCTATTAGTTATTACTCGCAGGGTTTAATTAATTTCTGTGGACTCAAACGTCAAACGTTCCAACTACACTTGTGTTAAAGCACAATTATTACCGTTTTAGTTGTATTTCCTTGTACAATATGTGTTAAACAATTTCAAGCAATAGAATTATATTTGTTTTAAAATATCTTTTATTTGTGTGTATTGTATTGTGCATGAACTTGGTAAACTTCGTATACAGGAGGAGGTACAATAAAGGTGAATCCAATTCCCGTAAGCTGCTGACTTCTCGGCCTTCCACGAGAACCTGTAATCAGCTGTGATTTGGAAGGTGGCGCCCGCATATATTGACTTACTCTGTACACAACTACGTCCGATTTCCTTCCTTTAAGCGTCTCCCGTGCACCACCCCTACTCCTCTGAGCTAAGCCGAAGGCACTCCCATGTTTCCTGTTGCGGGAGACGAAGAAGCTCGTTTGACTCGTAACAGAGCATATAACCCAGAGCCATAATTAATACAGAATTATTAGGCACTGGAAAATGGAATTCACCACATTTTCTGTGCTAGTTGAGTACCATTTGATAATTTATTAACATAGAGTCTTTGGTTACTCTGCTAAGGTGGGTACGTTGGAAACGGGGGATTTGTTCTTTCGGCATTTTGTATATTCATATATTTACAGTTGGCAAGAGAGAAAGTACTTAATTGCTTCACTAAAATTTAATACTGTTCCATTACATCAACTTCTAATATAAACATTTTGCGTTGTTGTCTAACTATCAAAATCATTGTTCTCATTTCAAACTTTGCCATCTTATATTATTATATTATTGATATACATCATTTTTGAGTAAATTGTCTATCAAAATATATATCTTGGCACTTTAATATTTAGAAGTATAGATGACAACAGTATCTACTATACATTTTCTTCTTTGTGTATACTATTTCAAGACGGAAAGTTTCTTCAATTCTATTTTCTTTATAACTGTGGAATGGGTGATTAGTTGAATTTTATGTTTTCGCAGCTTACATTAATTTACATGTCAAGGAGTTGAATTTGTTGTATGATAAGACAGATTCTTTAAGATTTTAAAGATCGGGTGTTAAATTCTCTAATAACTGTTTATGGCTGCCATCTGAACAACCCAAAATAATACAAATTGAAAGTAGGTAGTTTTAATTTCTGATTACACGTATTCAAAAAAGAAATCTTTCCTAGTGTCAATTTTAAAGTAGAAGCTTCCAGAATGTTTCTCAATGGCCTGTTGAAATATTCCATACATTATCCAGCCGGTACGCCCATTTACCATAATTATTATAATATTAAGTTAGAAATTTAATGCTACTGTGCTTTCAACTGCCGCGCATTTAGATGTGGTTTTAATTATAGTCGTTGCACTAAGTGGAAGAAATAACAAAAAAACAGCTTAATTCATATGCAAATTTTAGCGGTTGAGCTGTTAATCATCATTTTGCTATAATTACGAAAAATAATAAGTGCCTAGTAGACATTCCTATATAAAATATCATCCGAAGATTTCTCAGTGCCTGAATAGAAACAGCGGAAACATGGTAATTATTACCACTATCCAGAGATATCATTAATTGGATTGAAGATATTAATTCAGCAATCGTAAAAAGTAAATGGCTGTTGCACATTCTTTTTCGTAAAATTCTAAACACGTTTTCTCGATAAATAGGGCAAGCAGCTGGAAATAGGTTTCTGGGATTAAACTAGTAAAAATAAAAATGGACAGTTTCCTTTAAATTCTGCAGAAGTAGAGCAGAAATCTTAGAGTTTAGCATAATTTACTCGTTCTTCATACGCAAACAGGATTTTAGCGGATATAGGCAATAGTTAGGTAAGCTGATAGATTCGTTGACATAATAAATTATCAACTTGCAACATTAGATATATTTTTGAGATTTACTATCGAAGATGTAATTACATAGCAATTAGGAATTTTTAACGTTCCCACACTACCAGTAAAGTTAAATCAGATTGCCCATGGTTGTGTGAAAATACAGTGTGATATTTCCTGTATAATTACCATTTCTAGACAGGTGATGGGCAGTAGTAGCCTATAAAATGTCATTAGATATGTAAAGGTGTGACTGGAACCTTGCTGTCCCCATGTAGGGTTGAAATTATTTCGTTGGCAAACAATGACTATACTTCCGTGTGAAATTAGCTACAAATCACGAGTTCGGTCCTTTTTACAGTAAATACTGTTTTTGGTTTTTAATTTCTCACGATGTTCAAGCAACATCCTGAAGGTTTATATTACGAGTAGGTAAAATGAATACCCACAGCGCGTCGTAGGTAAGCATGTGTATACTTCAACGCTTCCATGATACAAATTGATTATTGATTATATTGATAAAATTTAAACAAATTTCTGCCTATAACCAAATTCGTTTCGAAATTGGAATATATGTATAGGGTACAATTTAATGTTATGCATAAATTTAACTCTGTGGTAGATTATGATTAATAGATGCTAATCGGAATAATAGCTTTTTTTAATCGTATAAAAACTTATTTTTTAAGAATTAATTGATTCTCGATTCGCCATTTACCTAAATGAACGGAACGAAGAAGTTACATTAAAAAATTTATTACCTTCTTATCGTTAACCCACTTAGATTCTCGCTCGATTTTTAACAAAGAGTTGTTTTTTTAATTCGGTAGTACACCCTCGCGCCACGGCTTCGGTGGTCTAGTTTAGTCTAGTCTAGTTTGCATTTAGATCCAAGCGACGTGGGTCGAATCCAGCCGAGGTCGGTGAGGTATTCTAGCGGGGAAAAATCTAAAAGTGCGCCTTCGGCTGCCTAAGAAGTAAAGCCGTAGGTTCCAATCTATTGCGATGTGTGACACGTTACAAGTCACTACTGGGGCTGTAATTAACCAACATAGGTAAAATTCATAGTTAAGGTGTACAATGGGCCAAATGTGCCCTGAGTGCATAGAGATGTTTGGAAGATCGGGTCCTAGGTCTCGCCCAATCAAAGATATTAGTTTTGAATATATTCGGAAATCTACTAGATGTTGAGGCAAAAAGAGTAAATTATCCAGTGATACCGATAGTAGGAGAAACATCTAAAGAACGTTAGTGGTCTACAAAATAGACAAAAAAAGGGAAAACATAGAATTTGAAACACCAGATGAACGATCCTATCAATGTGAAAATGAATTTGTAGAAGCCATTTATTAATAGAGTATATTTCTTATATTTTTGATAAATAATTAGACGGTTTCACCGAACCTAAGTTAACTGCACACTATGGCCAGCAGTTCCAAACCACTCGGTTCATAAATATTTGAACATGCAAGCTATGGTAGCTTTATTAGATTCTCTATCTATCTTTAGCTTCAAGTATTTCAATATTGGACGTAAGCGTCTTCCATATCTCTCAAATGATTTCTATTTCTCGCTGTTCGCATCCATCCTAGGCTTGCCACTTTCTTTATATCATCCACCCATCGTTTGTGGGGTCTTTATCTTCCTCTTTTCCCGTTCCATGGTCTCCATTCCAATCATTTGATTCCATCTGTTATCTGATAATCTCTCATTATGTCCGGCCCATTTACACTTAAGTCGGGCTATTCGTTCAACAACGTCTTTGACCTTCGTTTTCGTTCCTCTTTCGATCTTTTAGAGCTATTCCAAGCATTGTTCGTTCTATTGAACGTTGGGTTGTTCTTATCTTTTCTACATCAGTTTTTGTGTCTGAACGGCATATGTTCGACCTTGCGTTAGCGGATTCATGTACGTCGACTAGCTCATTAGCATTATTAATCCACTAGTGATAGTTAGCTAAATCGCTTTTCTATACGTTAAGAATTCCAGTCGTACGGATTGCGCGTATAAGACGAGAGTGCGCACGGACGCGGTTTAGGACAAAACAATTTAGTGAGAAGCGCACGAGGGTTATTCCGGGGTAGAGGGCCAAGGGGGAGCCCTGAGGGAGTACCACCGATCAACGGAACCAGCGACCACCTCCCACTGCTGCTGATGCTAGGGTGCTGGTTCGGCTCGATAAGCGGACCGATCAAAGGGGACAAGGCGGAGGTCAGCAAGTAACCAACGAGGAACCCAGCAAAACGAGGGCGAGCGGAGGAGATCAGCTAAGTGATCAAGCAGTCTAGTATTGTAGTCTAGTCGAAGCAAATAGATATTATAACGGTCCCGGGTGCGTACTCAAAATCCCATTGATGCGTAGCTTACTAACTACCCGGTGTTGCAACAGCGGTGCCTTGCGGTATACATTGCAGGCTTGCTAACGTTGTGCAATGCCCCACCCGATCCCGCCCTATCCCGGAAATTCCTACTCACCTTACTGGCATGGGGTGGGCCGGCGTATCCAGGATCGACTCTCGAGTCAGCTCCATGTCAGATGATGATGATGATGATGATGATGAACGGCATATGTTCGAACCGGCGATACACACATGTCAGAAACTCTGGTTTTCAAATATTGAGGTATTGATCTGTTTTTCAAAATGTAACTAACTTAAACGTCTGAAAGCTACCCATGCCATTCTTACTCTTCTGCTTACTTTCACAGTCTGACTTTCTTTGGTTACTCTTATTTCTTGTCCTAGGTGTATGTATCTTTGTACCTGCTCTACTACATTATTTCCTAATATTATTTCTCTGTTTTCTTCTGTATTGGTCATAGCTTTCGTTTTTTTCCTATTAATTTGTAGTCCTATTTTATTTACTTCTCATCGAGCTCTTGTGTCATTGTTTGGAGGTCTTCAAAATTGTCTGATATTAATATTATATCATCCGCATATCTGCAACTATTTTGATAGTGTGGAAATATGAGCAGTAGGAAAATCACTACAAAACTGCAGAATTCATTATAGATATAGCCAGTTACGACACAACATCTATGAAAGAATGACCTCTACTATCAGAATGCATGAAGAGACAAACTCAATACCAATAAGGAGGGGAATGAGATAAGGGAACGTTATATCACCGAAGCTTTTTACGGTAGTTCGGAAGATGTTTTCAAGAAATTAGATTGGGCACAAAGAGGAATTAACACAAATGGAGAACGGTTAAATAATATCTCAGATTAGAATATCATCTTATAAACATTCATTGTAAATAAACTTTAACATTGTCAAAGAGGGTGTTTAAACTTAATTTAAAAATTATTTAGGAATAGAGTTATCTCCGTTCGTAATTACTATTCTCATTGGATAATCTATAAATAAAGTTTAAAGATTATGAACTTAATAATACAATACAACTATCATTTGGGATAAATACAATAAATAGTATGTAGTAGTAGGGCACTAGCAGAAATTTAGACTTTTAAAAATCATTGATAGATTATTCTAGTGTTGTTTGTATTGTTTTGTTTCGGTTTTCAATATGCCAGAAGCAGCGTTGAATTTGCTATTAAAACGATTTGTGATTAATTTATTAGCGTGTTTACAACAAGAAAAGGAAAAAGACAGGCGGTTGATTTCAGTGTTAGCAGTAAAGGACGTAATTATGGTTAAATGAGTTGCAATTGCCGTCACATCCTTTGCTAAATGTTTTCTCTAAAAATAAATGAATTAATTGTTTGATCAATACAAAATTGATAAAACAAAAACCATATTCTTTCAATTCCGCGAAAGAAATGTGTCAGTTCGCCTTTTAATCATAAATACTGTACATTATTCAAATGAAGGATATGAAAGTATGTAATTCTTAATTTTTAAATTGTTTATAGTTGCAGAAGCTACAAATAGAGATATAAACTAAACTGATTGAGGGAAATAACATAATGCGATTATACTTCATCGGTAATGCTACTATACTCAAATGACGACTTGTTTGTGATCTAAACTACGGAAAAATAAATAGGGATATTGCACTGTAAGACACTTAACACCTATAGCATTTATAATAAAAAACTAACAAAATGGAACGTCTTTTTAGTAATGAACATGAAAATTACAACAGATAACTTAGTGAACAAAACCACAGTCGAATCCCACAAAATAGATTATATTATTGAAAGTAGTTAACGTTTTCAGGACAACAGTGTCCCATCCTCGGAGTAAAAACATCGCACATAACAATAAACATGGTCAGAAAAAGCAAAAACCAAACTTACCAAATAACTCAAAATTCAAAAGCGAAAAGTAAAAAACTGACAGAACGTAGGAAAATTTTTAAAAATTAAATTTAATCCCGTAAGATGTTAACTGAAGAAAATTCCAAATAGTAGAAAACTTAACAAAATATGCAACGCCAAAACTAAATACAACTCTAAATTAGATCACGACATTGTATTGCATTAAACTTTGTATTTAAATCTCAAATACCCAAACATTTGGGCTGGATGAATGAAAATATTATTCAAAATCAAAAGAACCGAACAGCCATATCTTCTTCAGGTAACATGCTACGGCATTAAATATAATTTTTAAAAGTTTTCCTACAATCCGTCAGTTTTTTACTTTTTGCTTTTGAATTTTGACTTATTTGGTAAGTTCGGTTTTTGCTTTTCCTGACCATGTTTGTTGTTATGTGTGATGTTTTTACTCTGAGGATGGGACACTGTTGTCCTGAAAACGTTAACTACCTTCAATAATATAATTTATTTTGTGTGATTCGATTGTGGTTTTATTCACTAAGTTATCTACCTTATCTCATAATGAGGCCATTGGATATGAACGAGTTTATAATTACAACAGAGGTACGTTTAAAGAAGAAATTTAACAATATTATAATAAAAATCGTTATTGTCTACTTTCACTTAACTTAAATTTATTAAATTCTATAACCGCGTGGCACCTCCTCTGGATGTAATAACTGCTCTGCACTTTGCTGGCATACTCACAATGCAATTATCAATATGTTCTTGTGAAATTTGATGACGCAAAACCGGCATTACATCGCTCAGCTGTTATACAGTAGTAGACCTTGGATTACGATGATCCAGCTATCTTTTGCAGAAGGTCGACGGGATTGAGGTCGGGAGATAGCGGAGGAAGAGCAAGATAGTCTATTTCCTCATCTCGAAGCATCCTGAAACAACCCAAGCACGATGCGGCCTTGCATTACCGTCAAAAAAAAAACAATATATTCGCGTCCAACAGCGATGCGACGGCGTAGAACATGGTCCATAATGATCTCTTGGGCATAACGTTGGCCCATGAGTGTACCATTAAAGATACGGAGGTCAGTAAACCATTCTAAAGAAATTCCAGCCCCTACCATAAGACCACCACCACCACCAAAGACAACGACTGGTAGGGTACACTACGATATAGTCTTTGACACTGGCTATCATTGCTGGGACAATATCTGGACTCGTCCGAAAACAGTATACCATTCCACGGTGTCGCTTCTTGAAGCCTATGTCGTTACTATTCCACCCGGTGTCTTGGTTGAGCCACTGTTCTTGCAGGACATCTCAGGGGCAGTATGAGGTAAGTCCTATCGCAAATAATCGAGCACTTGCTGTAGATGTCGAGCAGTTGAAAAGGGGTGCATTCTTGCATTAATTACCAAAAGTCGATCCTTACGTGATGTTCTGATGCGAAAAGATCCACTTCCAGGCCTTCTTGTAGTCGTACATGTTTCTCTAATGCGCGACGGGCACGTGAAATTACGCTCTGCGTAGTTGGTAACATATCAGCAATGTTTATTAAGCTCGTTATGGAGCTACAAGGATTAAGTAAGTAAGTAAGTAAATGAAGATTACGAGGATATAGCTACTACTTCAAAATAATATATGGCGTATTATGTCCAAGGGAAGTGTACAGGACAAATAGTATGTAATTAAAAATAAGAGTACGAATAACATGGAATTCTTGAAATCTTAACTGTACAATTATTTCTGGACTCTTGTACACGATATTCAGATTGTTGCTAATCCTTTCATATTCTGTGGTCCAATTTCGTCTGGCAAATAATCCTTGGAATTATAGAGTTTAATAATATCCCTGAAGAAATAAAAACATAAAATTTTGAGTTTTTCTAAATAGAAAGGGCAGTGAAATATTTTGATTTTGAAATTATTGTTGTAGGTATAAGTGTGTATATGTGGTAAAGTATTTTTTTGTATTTGTGATTATAGAGTGCTAAGTAGCATGTTGCAGTAGCTGAAGTATCTCGCATATTATCTAGTCAAACTTAGCATATCCGCACATTACTGTAAATTACAAGCAATGCATTGGATTGCTTGGAGTATGTGTTCAACATTTAAGCGAGTGCTTGATCCTTCAAGTATAATTAGTTACAATCAAATAAGTATGTAATAATAAAACCATGCTCTTCTTCCGTTAATTTGTAATACCCCCCCCCCCCACGGATCCTCTTTCGCATTACTTCAGGGGGGTGGGGGCGTTCCTTACATGCTATCCATTCATGCAGCATGAACCCCACGCGGCCAATCATACCGTATTTCACTGTGACCTCGACTGACGGCGCGTATTCGCACTGCCCCACCGAGGTCCCTATAAAACCATATTAGAATTAACTAAACACAAAGACGTTTAAACTAAAAATATCAGTTGTAAGGTTCGTGGCATTAACAGATTCAATAAAATTTGACATTCAAAAAATTTTAGATGCTTTTTATCTTCGAAAGATATTCCCTATTTTAACAATAAACTTGATTGATGGTGTTAATAATAGAACAGCTGCAAAATTGGCAATTCTTAACTATTAGAATAGCTAAAAATTATAGTTCTTCTAATTAAGCAAAATTTTAAAAAATTATTATTATTTATTTACTCTAACATGCAGTAGGTTTGAATTTCTGCAGATACTTATTTACTCTTCATATACATCTGCTGCAAAGATCGCTTTCCAGAGTGATTTATTTCCTGAATGTTGTGTCCGTTTGCCTTCAGGTACGCCACTGGCTTAGCTGTGGTTTCCAATAGATTTATTCCACGAGCGGACACGAATTCTGTGTAGATTTTGACTTATATTAATTTCAAGCCCAGGGTGACTCTTGTCCGCCCTCGCCTTCACCTGTTCGCCATTTGCAAGTCAGATTAGAACACCAATGTGTTATATCGCCGTACGTGCTCGATATCGTATGTTATCCGTTTGTTAACACCGAATTTTAATTAAGGCATTCGATTATGGATTATGTAATTTCTTAGAAATTTTTGTTAATTTGAAGTCCTTAGTCTTATGGTAATTTAATTACAAAAATAATAGTTTGAAACATTTAGGTATACATGAAACTGTACTGGACCTCTGTTCCGAAGAATGTGTCACAATTTGATGCAAATTCATATTTATACATTAAGGAATTTCTGTAAGTTAAAAAAATAATTCAAGCTTTTCAGGCATAATGAAATTTGTTGTACAGTAATTAATTTGAACCAGTTGTTCTCATATATAACCGCATTACGAAATTTGTTCTAATTGGAAAATTGTAGAACACATGACGTTGAAGTGCAGTGTCTAGTCTGACACGGCTCATTATTTCAAGACGTGTTGCTGTGAATGAATTACACAAAGATGCACTTACATTTATTATTCGATACGTGTGGTTTGCGTATAAAAGTAGATTCATGTGTGTGTGGACCAATGAGGAACCAGGACCTTGCAGCTGGTGTCCTGATGCCACCTGCCTGTCCACAATTTCCATCACTGATCTACCTCCTCTTGGAACACTTAGTATAGGCGATGGAGTTTTCACCAATTACGGTGGCTGTCATTTTTTAATTACTTTTACTTTTTTAAACTTGCAGAAATTAAAATTTTATTGAAAAATAAACAAACACAGCCAAGCCCAAATAGAAGGCAGAACGTGGATGTCAAAATAAAATTACTCCAAGAAAGTAAAATGTATGAACAAAATAATTTGCAGGAAAATGAGGAATAAGGTAACAACTAACTCTCAACTTCTGTAAGAAACACATGAGGGACTTCTGATGATTCTGTCAGAAGGGATGACTCGCAAAGGGTGTTTTAAAAAACTCTGTGTTTCATAAAGTGACAATGAGAGTTTACAGAAAATAAAATAAAACGATGACATTGCGATACAGTAGTAAAATGCGATATAAAAAAATATAAAAGTATGTGAGCTTTTTTAATTGCTAGAAGGTTTTCAGTTTATAAGTATTTGTAACAATATAATTATTTCAATTAGTATTACAGAATGCACCGTAATAATATTTTAGAGTTAATAAAATCAGGATAACAATTACAGATTTATAAATAGTAATACAATAATATGCACAAGCTTGTCCGTTAATAGCTGTTGGTCGTCATATACAGTTGTTAAACTTCTGTTAGTCAAAGGTTTTCTTAGGTTGCAGTGATTTACCATTCAACTTATCATAATTTTCCCTCAATAACCTGATTTATTCAATTCTTTTAGCACTATTGTCTATTCAAATGGTTATGCTATTAATCGTTTAATCGTACTATTCAAATACCGAATAGTTTAGCTATTAGGTATTCAGGCAATATGGTTAAACGGTTAAGCTGCGAATTATTCGGTATTTGTAATATTTTGATACATAATGATTTGATTAATCAAACTAAGAGAAGGTATTGCTGACGTTCTTAATGCACTTTTATATGTATATGTGTTAAATAACTTCCTTGCCTTTTATATGGTCCCGCTAGAAACGGATCCTACATAAATTCGGGTTCAAACAGCAAAAAATACTTTCAACTGAATAAATACCATTAATTTATCAAAAATTGCTTCAATTTTTAAGTGCATATGGTAAATATTGCAGTACTCTCTGCCAGTAAGGTAGTAAATACGTTTCCTTTGTTTTATATAATCAAATACATTAAATATTTGTAAGTAAGAAACGGTTAACAAACAGAGTAAACTAATAGTTATAGGAAATATGCATAGTAAAGTGGCAAGAAAATAAACGATCTAAGTGTGGGACGTGGGAGAAGACACCATCAATGATAATGGCGAAAGGCTAGTCACTATATGCAAAGAACGTAGCAAAATAGCGAACAATTTCTTTGAACACAATACCATACGCCAATACACATGGATACAACGAACAAGGGGACTCCGATGAATTAAAGACTCAATAATCGTTAAAAGAGACCATAATATGGTAGTGAAAGACGTACGGGTCTAGAGACAACCGGAATGTGGATCCGACCACCACATGTTTGTAGGACAATTTATACGTACGGGTCAGAAACGACAAGTAAGAGGACAAGAAGATGAACACACCGAAGAACTAAAATATCCTATATCAAAATCGAGTTGTTAAGACAAGAAAGCATCAAGATATTATTTCAAGATAGGCTAAGATCGAAAGTAGAAACAACTCTAGAAGAAATACCAAACGAAATCTACGAACATTTACAAAAATGCATTCATCTTTTGCTTCATAATTAAAACCTCTACTTTTATTTTCTGATACCATAGAAATGGGGAGAGTGTTTTGATTAAATAGAGTTAGAAAATTTAAAGAAATATCGTGGATAACTGTTTATTAAAATATTTGAAAACTTAAAATTTTATTTTTATTTTAATAAGGCAACATAGACAATGTTTTGAAAAGTTGATAATTAAAACTATAAAAATATATAAAATCATAATTTTATAATTTCTAGCGGATTTGATTAGGAATAAAAAAGCGAATATTCCTTAGAGGAATAAACGATTTTGAGCCTACAAATGCCTACCAATTATATTTTATTTTAAAAATAAATTGCTTACCGAGTATTTATCCTGCGAGTAATCGACTTGGCGAGCAAATAAATGACGATGAAAGAGACTCGCCAGCAAACGGCAGCCGAGCAAACGGTGGTTTGCGACGTTGGCTTAAATGAAGGAATGTCCAGCCAACTCTTAAATAATAGTTATCACCGATCTGCGAGCACTGCAAGAAGCCGGTTACATTCTGATTGACAGGTGCTTGGTATCTTCCAAGCAATTATAAAAAGAAGATTTGCAACACGGATGCCCATAAGGGCCTGTACTACACCCTCAGCGTGAAATGCTTTATAGAGGAGCTCGTTTCGCATTCATTGTATTAACACAGGGATGCCGCGATGTTATCAAGGGAGTTTACGCCTGCTTTATTGACTATACAGAAGTTTGCAATAATGTTGAGATCAATTCCTTAAAATATTATAGCATTTACTGATCGATTACAGATATATTAGAACACTACCAAATTTACATTGGGGGAGTTAGGGGTTAAAATGCGGCGCAATGATCAAGGTAAAACCAAGAGTGAATAATATGGCCTAAATGTAAATGTGACGAAAGCCAAGGTAATGACGATTAGAAACAAAATTATGCTGCCCTACAGCTGAATATTGCCGGCGATCTATTCGACGACGTTTCACAATATAATTACCATGGCACAAGGTTTATGATGACTTAACCGACACACAAGAAGTACTTAGCTGTATTGAACAAGCGAGATTAACTTTTTTAAAAAGAAAAATTTACTGGCGTCTACAGATCACAGCTTAAACTTAAAATGAAGAATGCTGGCTGCTATGATGAATATGAATTTTCGATTATTTATATATAATATTCAAGTTAGCAACATCTAAAATAAAAATAACCATAATGATCAGCAATCAGCAATGGAACCGGTTATAAGAAGAGGAAGA
The DNA here is from genome assembly GCA_014611495.1 of Limonius californicus. Taxonomy (NCBI): domain Eukaryota; kingdom Metazoa; phylum Arthropoda; class Insecta; order Coleoptera; family Elateridae; genus Limonius; species Limonius californicus. Next base: position 25,844 of record JABXWE010009929.1, read on the forward strand.
GGAAGAGGAAGAGGAAAAGGAAGGAGAAGAGGAAGGGGAAGGGGAAGAGGAAGGGGAAGAGGACGAGAAAGAGAAAGAGAAAGGAAAGAAGAAGAGAAAGAGAAAGAGGAAGAGGAAGAGGAAGAAGAAGAAACAGAAAATAAAAGAAAAAGAAAAAGACGAAGAGGAAGAGGATGAGGAAAACTATAGTACCACAGTAAGACTTCTCTGTCTTGTAGGTAGCTCAACATTTTGTGTAATTTTCTAGGAACGTTGGTAGAAATTAAAAAAATTCTGTTCTAATAGGTAAACATTTCAATATGTTCGTGTGGTTATATCAGTTACCGTCAATTATTCTATGCGAATAATTTCGGCAATTGATATTCAGATAGATCCCGTTAGAAGATTTTTTCGGTATCCGCATAATTCGGATAGTGAGAATGCGGTTAACAGGATAGTGGCAACAGCCCTAGTTAAAAGGATTTACTGGTCAAATTAAATTGGAAACTTCTATTGAATTGGAAGCCGCTCGGTTATGAAAAACCTATAATGAGATATTTCTTTATATTTATCTCAGCATTTTAATTTTTTAATCGTGTAATAAAAAGAATCAGTTCAAAATTGGACGAATTAATTAGGAATGTACTTATTAAAACAAGCAAATCCGATTTAACGATCTGTAAGAGATAAATGTATATTTACAACCGGCGGACGAAATATTTTCGTATCTGATTTGTCAGGAGTGTCAATAATAAAATGTTATTCCAACTTTTAGCTATATTTTATAACAATTTGTTAAAATTTCAAATATAATTCAATCTAGAGCAGACAGAAACAATTTTATTGTTACAAAACCTAGATATATGTGGTTTCATTTAAATACGCAAATCTGATAAGAATGAACGTACATCAAGACCTAAATTTACATAGGCAACGAATCGTTGTTCCGATGTCTACCGTTTTTTATATGCAAACCTCTTGCCGTCGTCATGATCTTAAAATCTCCCACGTTGAAATTCGTCCGGGGAGATCTTAACATGCAAATTTGGGTTAGTTCATTGAAGAAACCGAATGTGGACATTGAAATGTCCAATTGTAATATATGCATGATCGTACTTGACGAACACCGAAATCCAAGTTTTAAATCTATAGCGTTTCCAGTGACCGCCTTCCATCTGGTAGAAACACATTTTTTAAATCGTCAGAACGGATGTTCTTTTCTTATTTGCATAAAAAGCTACCCTTATAATTTTTCATTAGTTTGTGCTTTTATTACAATCGACGAACAGAACAGTATCCGAAAACTATTTTAACTTTCCTGGACATTAATAAATTATGTAAATAATTGCTATAGAGTACTTGGAAATTTAAAAAGGAACTGTTTAGTAATCCAATTATTAAATTGTGTTTTAGTAACTGCAAAATAATAATGGTTGTGTTGTTGCATTTGTAGGAAAATACGCAGTCAAGTCATTTCAAAGTTGTGTAAACTATGGGATCATCGTAGATGCTGATTCAATAGTTTGTAATTTTAAGAAGTATAATAGAGAAATGAATAGGGATAGTTTCACAAATTAGTATAATGTCGTAATTAAATTGAATTTTATTTTAAAAACTGGATACTAGTAATAGCTGTTTGGTCATTGGTATTCGTAGAAAAGTTAGATATCTGATTTTAAGGACAAAATATTACAAAAACATTTTTCAGCTTATTAATTAATTATCTCCTGTCTTTGCTTAGTTGAAATTAATAAGTAGACACAGTATTATTAATAATTTTAACAGATTTTTATTCGATAATTGTGAGCTATCTGAAGATTTATAAATTTAGGGGGTATATACACGATGAATATTTTGTAACTTTAGGTAAGAGGTATAAAGAAATTAGCATACGTAATTAGGTATGTAATTACATAATTTAATTAAATATGGTATTTGGAAGCTCTTTTTAGTTTTTACGAAAGTGTAAGGGCTCTGTCACTCGTATTAGCAGGTGAAATAATAAACCGTTACTTTAGAAAGAACACTTTGAAAACCATCTTAACTTTTACTATTATTGACAAATTAGTTAGTAGTTACTTATAATCTTCTAAACAATGTAATAGAAACAATGATATTTATATTTTTTTTTACGTTTACTGTGCAATCTGTTAAAAACTAACAATAAGCACAGATGATGAATGATAACATGACATGTGAGGGAAGTCCTCCCTTGAGTACAACCCTGTATGAATGATTAAAGTGCTGTTATCTAATTATTTACATTAATATGTAAAAACTTAAAAACTTAAACCTTCGAATACCTTTAAAGACGCCCAATGACCTGGAACTACAACTACAGAGTTTTACTACACTGATCCAAGAAGCTGCTTGGGAAGCAACACCGAACACAATACAAAAGCAAAAGAAAATTAATTATCCACAGAATATCGGCGAAAAAATTGCAGAAAAAAGACGCTTACGTAAGATCTGACAAAATACTAGACATCCTACAGATAAGACAAACTACAACCGATCGGCGAGACAGTTAAAGGAATACTTAGCTGAACTAAAGAACAACTCCTTTCAAGAGTATTTAGAAAACCTAACACCAAACGCGAACTCAGATTACGCCTTGTGGAAGGCGACAAACAAATTGAAACAACCAAAACAACAAATACCACCCATCAGGAAAGCAGATAGAAGTTGGGCTAAAACAGACAAGGAAAAGGCAGAAACATTCGCCGAGCATCTGGAAAAAGTGTTCCAACCACTACCAACATCAGATGAAAGAGAAGGTGAACATATTCTTGCATTCCTTCAAATTACACAACAGCCCAGCGGACCGATAAAGAAAGCAACATTGAAAGAAGTTAGAAACATTATTAATAATGATTTAAATCCGAAAAAGTCACCGGGTTTTGATTTAATCACGGGACAGATAATGAAAGAATTATCACACAAAGACATAAATATGCTAACATACCTGTTTAATGCTGTCTTACGGCTAAAACACTTCCCAGCCCAGTGGAAAGTGGCTGAGATAATACTCATCCATAAACCAGGCAAGCCACCAAATGATCCCACCTCATATCGCCCAATTAGTTTACTGCCGATAATGTCAAAAATTATGGAAAAAATATTAGCAAAGAGACTAGTCGCTATTATATCCGCAAAAAATCTGATCCCGGACCACCAATTTGGCTTTCGAAGGCATCACTCGACCATTGAACAGGTTCATCGTGTTGTGGACACCGTAAACCAAACCTTTGAAGAAAAGAGTTATTGCGCAGCGACCTTCCTTGATGTCAGTCAAGCATTTGACAAAGTATGGCATCAAGGATTACTCTATAAGCTGAAGAGAAACTTACCCAACACCATGTACAACCTTCTCAAATCATATTTAAGTGAAAGACACTTTAGAGTAAGATACGAAACAGAAGTTACAAAATTGTACCCAATAACATCAGGGGTCCCCCAAAGGGAGTGTTCTTGGACCCATTTTATACCTGATGTTCACAGCAGACCTACCATCCAACGCTAATGTAACTACCTCCACATTCGCAGACGACACTGCTGTTCTGGCCAAGAACAAATATCCCATCATAGCAGCCACGCTTTTGCAACGCAACCTAAATGAAATAGAACAATGGGCGAAAAAATGGCGCATCAAGATCAATGAAGCGAAATCTAACCATATAGTATTCACAAAATGCCACGGAGAATCGCCACCAGTAACATTGCATAATAAAATAGTACCGACAACAGATAGCGTTAAATATTTAGGCATTCATCTTGACCGAAGACTCACTTGGAAGGCACATATACTTATGGAATAAACGTAAGCAGCTAGGGTCAAAATTCCAAAAACACTATTGGCTAATCGGGAGTAAGTCACAATTATCACTCCGTAATAAATTATTAGTGAACAATGTAATCTTCAAACCGGTTTGGACTTACGGGTTACAACTTTGGGGAACAGCATCCAACTCCAACACTGCTATAATAGGGAGGGTCCAATCAAAGACACTTCGGACTATAACTGACGCCCCATTCTTCGTAACCAACAAAGACATCTACAGCGATCTTGCAGTGCCGACAGTCAGTGAGGTGATTGTGAAGTGCAGTGAAACTTACCTACGACGACTAGAAATGCACCCTAATCCACTACCATTAAATCATTTGGATAACAGTGAACAAACTAGACGGCTAAAAATTACAACGCCACTAGACTTACAATATAAAAATTAAGATATTTATATGCCGGTATAGATTATTTTAATATTGTAATTAAATATCGTCCAGGAACTACAGAATAATAATTGCATGTTTGTTGATATTGCAGGAAAATGTAAATAAACAATACTCTGTAAAAGATTTTTGTAAGCCTGAGCTCTTAAATTGTTAACAGATTATAGGATTATTTAAGTACCATTATTTATTATATCTAGAGAGAAGTATAAAATAAGTACTTTCATCTCCTACAATTAATTTAATGTGGTAATTGAACTTTCTTGAGCTAATTGTTTTCTAATAAGAATACTGGTACTAATAGAGAAAACTCGATATCACCGCCATCTAGTCTTTTCAACGCACTTCCGAACTAGTCTACCGAGAAATCCAAACAACCCTCAATAGAATCCACACTTGGACCTGCAAGTGGCGGATAAAACTCGAAGCCGACAAATCCTTTTCTATTCTACTCAGGCATCCCAACATGCCCAGAAATCCACGGTATGACCGCCATTTCATCAATCGTTCAATTAATAACCAACCAATCCCCATTTCACGTCAAGTGGAATATCTCAGAATCGCATTTTTTCACACCTGCTCGCTATTACCAGACCGAGAAACCCTCAAAAGAAGTTTACAACTGCTCCAACCTGTCCGTCTTATTTAAGGACGCTTTCAAGGCTGCAATTCTCGCATCCTTCACCATACTTACCACACCTACATCCGTCCAGTAGTTGAACACCGTGCCCTCATCTACGCCTCTCTCCCACCTCGTGCCCTAGAACAAATCCGCCAATGCGAACTACAGATTTTCCGTCAAGTTTTCAGGTTGGACTTCCTACCGGAAGCGTCCCCCCGAATTTCTCCCAGACGCCGTAATCGAGTCTCCAGAGAACTCCGGAAAGGAAAGGAAATTAGACCACGCCTCCCATACCCTTCTCATCAAGTCTATATCTAGATATCCCAGACGACCTCCGCGACCTCATTGAAGGCACCCCACCTAACAATGCAATGACCATTTTTAATACTTATACTTTTACAGCTAATACTACAACACCTCTTTTTAATTTCCAGATACCAGCCCAACGTAAAACCCAAAGAAGCAAAGCCCCCAAGCGGAAGCAAAAACCCACAAGAAGGAAGGAAAGAAACCAAAGGTTGAAGAGGCCCAAATTCTACAACGGCCCACCCATTCAGGCCATCATTAATTAGCAACAAAAATATCAATTGTTTATCTTAAGTTTCTGTAAATCTAATCGAACCTATCTCATGTTTTTTCAGAAGAGGGAAAATCTTCAACAGACTGTCCTATTAGCAAATTGCCACATTGTTTCCGGCTAAAATCGCTTCTCTTTTGTGCCAGATCATTCAGTTATTTCGTCGTGGTATCTGCATAACCTAACCTAACCTTCTCTTTCTTGGTTGAAAGAGGGGAAGTCTTCTAAATACCACTAAGTATTATACTAAGTTGTGTCGTTTGTCTAGGAAAATGACCCAGGAGCCCACCTACTAACCTGCCCCCTCTTCACCATAGTCTTCTTAACCTTACTTTCATGGTTTCATTTTTGGGTAATCCTGAATCCAGTGAGAGGAGCGCTACCGCCTTACGGTATTGCTTCATCCCTCTCCACTTCCAATCACCACCTATCTGCTATCTGCTTGCGGGTATCGCCTTATTGTTTATGCCGTTTATGCCTGTCTTCTTCTTTCATCCTCCTCCTTGTTTATTATCGACATCAAATCGTTAACGGCCTGCCAGCTATCCTGAGTGTATTGCATGGTTTTAACCATATTTTTGCAGACTTATCTCCGCCCCCCCCCCTTAGATTAGCTCCCTACATTTGTATCTCTCCAACCATTTCTTGCAGTGGAAAGTACTATGCTCGACCATATCTCTTTCCGCGCAATACACACAAATATGGTTTAATTCCCCGTAATTTCTCTCTATCCACGATGTTATGCTGCATATCAGTCACCTCATCTGTATACGGTTTACTGCAGCCTGCCATCTGGCCTGCCATTTATCCATCAGCGCCGCTCTAGCTTTCATTTTTGTAGTTATTGTTGCTTCATTTGGGCGCCGCTTTTCCTCCTCGCAGATCCATCTTCTCTCCTCAGCCAGAAAGTGCTGCCCCGCAATCACCAGCAATGCCTACGTTGATGTCGTTCGGTAGTCTCTTACAGTACGGATTACCAGTTTTCTTTGGACTGCTAAATCCTCTTTTATGTACCGCCTTATTCTCATTAATCGTACCCGGAGAGCCCACCATGGAGTTAATCACTGAAGTCAATATCTTCCTGTTACCTGGATTTTGACCGTTAAATTAGGCATTAGTCAACCCAATCTTCTGGCGATCACGGATGCCTTTTCTAGTATTTCCATAATATGGGGCGTATACGATCTTTTTAGTAAATGTAAACGTAAACCCCTAATACGATGGGGTCGGCCTCGAAATATCGCCTGTCCCCTGAAAGTTGAAAATGATATCTCTAATTTGTCTCCGGCCCGTAAGGATTATAGTTTCCGGTTTTTCCGGGCCCATTTCCAAGCAACTCCTTCGGATCCACTGTCCTATCCTTTGGAGGGCGCAGATTACCTCATATATTTTTCTCTAGCCGTAACTATCAGAGATAAGTCATCTGCAAATACCGTTAAGTAGCCCCCCTGCGGTAGTTCGAGCCTTAGCACTTCGTCGCACATTACGTTCCAGAGATGGGTTTCAAGGATTGATCCTTGCGGTATGTCCGCTGTCCTTGGGATCTCAAACTCTTTACCGAATCCAACCTAACCTAACCTAACCAGCAGACTCATTTTTTGCATGAAAAATTTCAATATAAATTCGATACCATTTTGTAATACTATACAATAAATATACATAATTAAGAGCGAGATTTTTCAAACTTTATATTTAGACCGTTGTTAAACAAGAACATTTTTTTATTTCGATTGCATATTTCATCTATTATTTTGTTGCCCAGATGTCCGACGTCTATTTGGGTATTGCCTAGTTAACCATCACCCAGTTGTCCTTCGACCAGATGATCACTGCCCATTCGCCGTCGCGTAGTTGATCGTGTCGGTTTCGATGGTATTAACAGGACAAATCACATAACTAATACTTAGGAGACACTATTTCTAAAGCTCCTCAGCAGTCTTAAATTACGGGATTGCTTTAATCGCAACATCTGCATTGGGCAATTTCAAGAAAATTTTGATAAGGAAGTAAATAATGGTTAAATTCGTAAATCAGTTAGATGAGGAAATTGAAGTTACTGTAATAATTTTTAAATAGTATTCGTGGAGTGGTTGATATTAACAGGAATTATTGAATAATCCTTATTAGGGGAACATTATTTCGTAAATTAGCTTCTATTTTCTTAGAGCCTATGGGAATATTCAAATCGAAATCTCAATATTTTAGTAACAAAGCTAATAGTTAGTATTCTAATTCATTTAAATGTGGTAGTTTTCTTGGGATCTATGAAGTGATATTGACGATTCCACGAATAAAAGAAAACTAACTTATCAATAGTTTTAATTTACGTGTTCTAAGCAGAACCAGGAATGAGGAATCAACGGAATTTGTAACAAAAAGAGGTTTAAGACAAGGATGTGTGCTGAGCCCGTTATTATTCGCACTAATTATGGACGATGTAGTCAAGGAATGTAAAAAGGTAACGAGGAAATATAAAATAGGAAGACGAATGGAAATGATACAAATATCAGAGTTGTTCTACGCGGCTGACTTGGTAATTTTAGCAGAACCAGAAAGAGAGCTTCAATATAATGTGGACACATACATCAAGGAAATACAGAAAGTAAACATGAGAATTAATATAGAGAAGACAAAAACAATGATCGTGGGACCAACAGAAAGGAAACATGTAATAACAATAGGAGGAAAGACAATAGAACAAGTCACTAACTTTAAATATTTAGGGTCATGCATTAGCAGTAACGGAAAAATGGATGAGGAAATAAACGAACGCACAGCCACTGGCGGAAAAATCTTTAGTGCAATCAAAACTAGCTTTTTGGGTAAAGCAGAAATACCAAAAGATATAAAAGTGGAAGTGGTGAAGAAAGTAGTATACCCTGCGTTGATGTATGGACGCGAATCTTGGCCAATCACAGACAAACAAAAGAAGAGAATCACAAGCACAGAAATGAGATTTTGGAGGAAAATATAAGGAAAACCCAAACTGAATAGAATTAGAAATACAACTTATAGGGAACAACTGAAGTTGAAAGCGGTAGATGAAGTGGTAGCAGAAAGACAGTTAGGTTGGTTGGGGCATACGTACAGAATGGATGAGAATAGAATGGTAAAACAAATACTAGAAGCAAGACCGGAAAGGAAAAACCGAGTAGGAAGACTAAGAAAGACATGGATTGGAGGTGTAAGAATAGCAGCAGAAGAATGAGGAATAAACTGGATCACATTGAGATAAACAGCACAAGATAGGAAGGAGTGGAAGAAGAGGTGCCGGAAAAACGAAAATGGGGAAGGATGACAACCGACCGACACCAAGCCTTACACCGTCAAGGTACATAGAAAGGCTAAGGATTATGTATGTATGTATGTTCTAAGCAATCTTATACATACGTACACAGCGTTTATAAAGTATGTGATTACTTCACTCGCACATAACATATATACTCCACAAGTATTTGAAAAGGAAAATTGAATATTAAGAAAATTTGCTAAAAATTAGTTGTACGTATATGCTAACGAAATTTTCATTTGCTAATGCAAAACAATATTTACTTAATCGTTAATATTAACAGAAAAATATTGAATAATTTATACTGGGAAAACCCATTTTGTAAGCATTCTTAATCATCTTCAATAAATACAAATTATGAATACTTTAATAGCAATATGAACATATTACAGCGGTAAGACATTTAGCAATTACGTTAATCTTTAAATAAATTCCGAATAATAATTAATTTTGTAATTGCTTAAATTTCTTCGGTAATTGTAAAATAATAATCGCGAAGTCGTTGATATTTCAAAGAAAAATTAAATAACCGATACTTCTTAATTATGTCCCAGAGGTAATGGCTAATTAAATGACTCTCTTAAACCAGTCCGCGGAAGTCTGCTGCCAAATTTGAGCACAAGATCTAATTATATTTAACCTCATAAAAATGAAGGCGTTCGAGGATCTGCAACAGCAGGTCCAGGTGTAAATCCAGGTGAGAGTCGCACAAGTCGCCAACCAAATCGCTTTCTTGCATATAATATCACTTTGGCATCGGTTTTGCATAATTGAATTTTTTCCATTTTAATCCACAGATGTCGACAGAATTTGGTAAGAGAACCAGTTTACAATTATCTCAAGTTGGATATTGCTGATTTGCACATTCTTTGAATGCCTCTGCAGATAAAAACGAAAACAGAAGTAGGATTGGTTTCGGTGATAAATATAACTCAATCGATAATACATTCTTAATTGCTACGAAAACTCACTGCTTTTCTGCTAGAGCTAGTTGGAAAATTAATAAACGTAACTTAACCTCTATATAAATAATGTGAAGGTGGAAAAGAGAGAAATGTGAATGTTAAGAGGACCTAGGCAGGAAATTTAGTATTAGTGATATACAAATATAAGCGGAACAATTCGCTTGGACTTTCATATACTTATACTGAAACTCAGCGATTCTCAACCTGTGGGGCGCACCTCCTAGGGGGTGCGTGTTAACACTAAATGGGGGGGGGGGGGGCG
>JABXWE010009930.1:0-21130 GCA_014611495.1 Limonius californicus
TGTATACTTTACGAAAGCACTGTATATAATGTTACGTACCCCCTAAGATGTCTTGGCGTACCCCTGGTGGAATACCACTGCTTTAAAAATAAAATCTTAATCGCGCTCACCGAGTCAATAAAACTTGCGTGTCTTTCGTTACTTCATAATTTGCTATACTTTTTATGATCCTGTTAATAGCTAACTGTAATCTAAGACACGCCGATTTTGTTCACAAGGCGACCGCGATTAGTTTTTTTTTTTGATCACACCGTATAAGTTTATAAGCGCTGCATGTTGCAAACTAAACTGTGCATTTATAACGGTTTTGCAGGTGTCTTAGATTCAGTGGCGTATCTTCAAGTTTCGGGCCCTTGGCACTTTTTTATACTGCCCCCCCCCCCTAAAATATGTAAATTAATATTATCTCGCCGACAAAAACATTTTCATAACGTGCTGGTTTTCTCACTATGTTAGTAAATGTAGTTTTTATACTTTTAACAATGAAACAAAAGAGTAGATTTTATAAAATAGGAATATATTAATGATTATAAAGAAGAAATAGATTCGTTTGCACGACAAACTGGCCGAAGAATTACAAAAATGGCTGAATGCCACCCTATAGTTACGTCACTGCTTAGATTATACATTTTTGATAAGGTGAATATTTACAGAATTGTTAAATTAAACCGAATATCCAAATGGGTTTGACATGCCTGGTCTAAAACATGGTCAGGTAATGTGTTCCATAATTTATAATACAGCTTAAAAGGAAATCGATATTTAGCTTCAGTTCGATACCTTTTAGAACTACATATTTCGGAATATGTATTTTCAGCAGGATGGAACTCCTGCATGCAACATCAGGTTTGTTGTTGTATATTTCCTTATAGGCAGTAACAAATCTGTTTCGTGGCCGCCCCACTCCCCGAATTTAAACCCTATTGGTTATTTTTATATGACTATTAAAAAAAGAACAAGCTTATAGGCATAAGGAAGAAATGAAAGGGGAAAAAAATATGCATTTGCCAGAATTGATCTGGACTATGTGTTAATTAATAAATCTTCGAGAAACATCATTGCTGAAATATCTAGTAACAATCCTAGTTGTTATTATTAATTCATCAAAATGTGGTAATGGCTGTTTTTGATCTATATATTTTAGTGAATATATGTAGTAAATGTTTAATGGTACTAATTGTTTAATATCCTATACTACGATAAATCTTCTTCTTCTTCTTCTTCATCCTTTAAGGATGTTGGCGATTTGGCCCATTTGACTTTATCTACCGTCGCTCTGAACAGACCAATGGATGACATTCCAGACCATTGCCTGAGGTTCTTTAGCCACGACATCCTTCGTCTTTCCGGGCCTCTTTTCCCATCTGCTCTGTCTTGGATAATTAGCTGTAATAATCTGTATCTTTTTCCCCTCATGATATGGCCAAAGTATTTAGTTTTTTTTCTTTTCCTTTACTGTGCTTATAATTTCTTTCTCTTTTTGTACCCGTAAATATATAGGGCGATTATTTTATTAAGAAGATGTAGTGCTTTGTGGTGAAAGTGGTAGCATGGAACTGCCTGACTGATAGTTTTTTATTAGGGCTATAAATATTTTGTTTTTTTTTGCTACATCCCTAGCGACCTGTAGAAGCTTTTAAGTTATTAAAAGTAAAACCTCTACAGTTTATTGCTTTTGAAAGTTCATCGCATTTTTAACGTTTGTAATAAGATAAACTGATTGTTAAAAATATCCCATTACGTATGGTAAGTCATAAAAAACAAACAAATCAGTTAGGAAAATGTTTAACTGTACTTGTAACAAATGTTCATACCATTGGAAAAAATACACAACTGGATCACTACCTTGAACTCTTTCAAGTTTATATGCCTGGTTGCTTATTGTTGTGGGCAAAAGGTTGTGAAATGACCCATTTTATGTTCACCAATTTCTATGCTTCGTTAACTGGCTAAACCGGAAAATGAGTCCTGTTGGATTTAGGTGCATTGTTGTCGTTCGAAATTCCTTTGCGTTGTGGGATTTCGGAATCTCCTGTTTTCTAGAAAAGTTACATTAACATTGAAATAATAACACTTTTTGTTTGTGCTGCAAAGTAGTGCGTAACAAATATGTTGTTTTATCATTTTAATGTAGTTTCCCACATATGTTTGAAACAGATGCTGCCAATTAAATAAACAATTACGGAAAGTATGTTCTAAAAATTTCCAGGACTTATTTATTTATATTTCCCCCCTTTCAAGGTCTAAACTCAAAAAACAAATACAAATTTATTAAAGTTTCGTAACGTCTAAAATTCATTATTTGCATTCCATCTGAAACTGTATCACGGAGGTGATGACTATTCAGTTTCAATGGTCCATAACATGATTATTGATTTTCCCAATTGGTCTTTAAGCTAATGCAACAATGAGTGTTAAAAATAACATGTTGTGCAAGTTTGAAGCTTCCTTCAAGCCAAACCTATCTCGTTGTCTACGTTTTTGCAACATCGATTGCCTCGTCTAACTTTTTAGAAATACGATCTGATAATCACTTACCCACATATTTTTAAAACGTTTTACGTGTTCCATTCAAAATGTGCTTAAAAGCAGGCATAAAGTTCTGACCCTACCTTTAAAATCTGTGACGAACGCTTGAAATTGCTTTTGTCAGTCCAGTGGCTTGGAAAAGGATGTCTTTTTCGCTAGTTTAATGTGTAAATTACACGAAAAATTATTAAAACATTTAATTATTTTAGCTAATTAATGCTGTGAATACAATAGAAGTGTGGCTTGAGTATTAACTATCGGATATATCACTACATGCAAGGTTGTTTGGTCGTTTTTGAGATTCCCTTGACATTATGTTTCGTTATAAAATTCAGGTCTATTGCCTAACCAGTTCGATCATTTTTTAAAGGTGGCTTAAGAGCAGCTCTACAAGGAAAGCAAATATTTAAAAAGTAAGGAAGCCTTACTTCTAACTACAAATGTACAGTACACAACGGTTTTCGTGTGTTCCGATTTCAAAAACAACGGTGCTAGTGATTAGTACCTAGCACGTTCTTCATTTCAGGTTGTAGTTTTAGAGTTTCATTTTAGTTTAGATGGTATATTATTTGCTCTTCGTGACTTTTCGTTAAAAACATTCACATTTATCAACTGCAATCATTGCTGAGATGAATCATGTTTTTACAACGAATGTAGAAAGGATGGTACTATCTACTTTGTTTTATTGTAGTTAATCAGTTGGAAAGACCGTTATTAGTTATTAAGCCCAGTTTAATCTCTAGCTACATTTTTGCTGATGATATCAACTTGATAAAACTAGTAGTAAATTAAATCGCGGTTTACTTCATGCAATCTAATTTTCTTTTTAAAAGCGATTGAGTAATCTAATAAGATCACATTGAATATAATTACTTGAATGAACTAATCATTTAAATATTTAATTACTCTGCTCGATAAAAAGGATAAGCAAGCAGTATTTTTCCTGCGGCATCGATTAAAGCAAAGCAAATTTCTAGCTATTTTGCTAGTTTGCGTTCTATATCGTGCTTGCACCGTTACTTAATTACGCTTTATATTGCACGTAAGGTACTTAAGGTGCAATAATCAACTTGTGGTCTTTGAACCTTAGAACCGTTGTTGCTTCGCGGGAAGTTATTTATTTGTCGGTGAATTTTGACCACAACGATCTAATTAATATTGCTGTGCTTGATGTTAATTTTAAACAATTGTAACATAATTTAAATGTATAGTTGTTAGTATGCAAATTTTATTTGAATAAGCAAATGTAACATTAACAATAATTAATTACAAGAAATTAATTACATTCTTTAAATGCCACTGATTACTCCAACAAAAACCGTAAAAAATATTAAGTATATTATATTTACTTGTTAATCAATGAATTTCAACGAAGTAACTCTATCAACATTTAATAAATTTATATTTTTTTCAACTAAGTTGTTAAATTCATCTCAAACATTAATAAAAAAGGCATAGCTTTCTAACGGTATAAACTGATTGGGTAGTATTTAGATTCAGTCGATCTAGATTTACTGTATGAATTCAGTATCTGGATCTAGATTTTATACAAATGGTTAATGAATCTGTATCTACATTATAGTTTCGTTTATACTTAGATTCAAAGAGCCACAATTCGTTAATTTACTTAAAGATTATTCTGTGAGGCTTTGAGCATTAATGAAGTATTAATTTTTACCTAAAGAATCAACTCTGGCTTTTTACAATATATTTTATTTAATTTCCCAATAACTTTAAAGCATGTTTTTTGTGCAGTTGTGCAGTCAAATATATTTGTGCAGTTCTAAATTTCAATATGTGCAGGTGTAAAATTCAAAACAAAAAGAATAACATTTTCTGAAATCGAGAGTTTTAATTATTCAAGCTTTTCTTCCTCTTCTTCTGTGTTTAGGGCAATGGCCTGTTGATTACCTACAATGGAGTAGGTTATATGAGCCCTCTTTGCACGTATGCCGGACAGGAGGCCAATCTAACGCAGCGAAGAGAAAAGAACTTCCTATATGGTTTACGATTATTAAAGATGTTCGAATGGCAACCGGGACCGACGACTTTATTCGCCCTCAGAAGCACGACCGGTTGCATATGCCACTATATTGAATTATTATAGCAAATAGAACAAATGAAATAGATTTTGATCTAGCTAGTAGCCTTCTGGAAAGATTCATGAAAAATAAACAGTGAAGTACTGCAGGTCTTGAGTCTTAATTTATTAATATAGGTTTTGTGATTGTATTAACCTACTTCTGTCTAGTTTTGTACAATTCTAAAATTTCGTTAAAAAAGCCTGCTTTAAAGCTACAGTGTATACTGCTTAATATAAGATCATCAGGACTCGGGGTTTTTGATAACAATAACCAATTGATAATAATAAACGGTGAAATCATACTTCCGTTGCAACAGAATTTTCTGTTGCTTTTTTATTTCTTTGCGAATTCTTTCACTTTCTGGTGCATCAACGGGCCATCTACACATGCGTCATGTAATTAGCGAACAGAGTTTCGAGGCAGATTCCACTTGATCGTCTTTCCCGGTGCTTCTTTTAGTGTTTAAATTATCTTTTTGTTGGCAGTCTCTTCTCTTTCAACACTTTTTTTAAATTTTACACAAAACTATAATTTTTCGTTTAATATTCCTTTTTTCTCTTTTCTACGTCAGCCATTGTAAAGGGGTAGAATAGAACAGACTTAGCTGCTGCCAACCAGCCTGTAAGCTGTTAACTTAAGAGAGAGAGAGAGAGGTCCAGTACCACTCGAACTAGAAAGCACTAACAAAAACGAATGCATGCAAACAAGGATATTGTTTTTAGACGAAAACAAGAGCGTATCCAGCTCAAAAAGGGAGGGGGCAGCTTTCTGAATCCAACTTCTTTCATGGGGAAAGGGGTCCATGGCATGCAATTATATACAATTACAGAAGAAAAACACTGTTTATTAATAAAATTGATTTTGAACAGTTTTAAGTTTTTGCGAGGATTCATTGCAAATTTTCTAACTCCACCTTTCACTAATTGTTCTTTGTTTTCGAAAACCCGTTGACGATGAATACTTAGCATCGCTAATCTATTTAACCTGTTTTCACCAATAGTGCTTCTAAGAGATGTTTTAATTCGGCGAAGGGTGCTGAATGAACGCTCTATAGTGCTTGTTGTGCAGGGCTGTAAAAGCAAAATTCTAATGGCGGAAAAAACTATTCGTTTTTTTAAACCTTAATGATATCTGGGGCTTCTTTTACCTCATTCTATATTTTGAACCATAATTCCCTTTCTCCTTCGGCGCCTTCCAAATTGTAAAAAGTTGCACAAGATGAAGTACTTTCATTCAATTGCTCCAATGAAACGTCTCTCATGTTACTCGGATGGAAATGTGTTAATGAAAATGCAGGCGATTTGTATGCAGCAAGTCTGACTTATAAAGATGATATGATGGAATCCAAGCAAGGAATTATTAGAGACCTTCTCCAAAATTCGGATGGATTTCCGGCTGGAGGGTTGCTTTTATGCATTTGTCGGCCAGCAACGCGAGTGGCGGTTATATCAACATTCAAATGCTTTGCAATGTCGCCTGCGTCTTTCAAAACGTCAGCTGTGACGTTCTCCGCATCTTCCCGATGCACTCTTAGCATGACGAGAATAGTTTGAATGTGCTGGTTAGCTTTAACTATAACAAATGCCTCCAATTGAAGTGTATTTGCCACGGGTTCCAGTATAGAAGAATACTTCGCAATTAATGCTACTGACACACCAAATGAAGATCTGTACGCCGCTGCATGCATTTGATATGCATTGTTTCTTGTTGCTGCATTTCCCACGTATTAATCAATTTTTCAGAAATTAGTTTGTTATATTTTTTGTTTTATTTTAAAATTTATCCACATTCCACTGTCCCCTTTGCATCCTATGAATACGGCCCTTGGAAAACAACCATAAGAAACAAATTGATAACATAAACCGAAGTCATGATTCTTATAAACGACGTTTTTTCTATGTAGTCGTATACGTTCGGCCCATTCTTTGTTAAAGTGATAACAATATCCGAATGTTAACATTATTCGTGATTCCTATAAGCGGAGTGCACTGTTGTTAACCATTTAAGGTATATGACCAGAGGGTAATACTTTTAAAATATGCTTAAAAAAACAACAAAATTTAATTGCAGAATAGGCAATTTCGTTTTGTGTACCATGTGGTAGTGTAATGACGGATGACCAACGTAAATTAATGGAAACTTACTTTACATGCTGAATTCTAACAAAACATGACAACAAAGCATAGGCCTATTATTTTATTTACCAGTTTTCGGATATTTTTCGCAGTTAAATATGTATTATTATAACGTAAAAAACAACTTTTATTAATCTGTAGAAGCGATAAATAGAAGGAGACACAAATAGAACAATTTAGCAAAAATTATGTGAAATTTCAAAGGATTTAAATATTTTTTTAAGGATTTTGGATCATTATCTAAATTTATTTTTGAGTGTGGCTCTGGATTAAGATCTTCTTTACTCAGTATGTTTCGTCCACATTTCGACATATGCCACACCTAGTTCCTTTCATTTAGTTCTAGCCTGTGCGGTTGTTGTTTGTCTTCCACTAACTATTTTCCTAATGTGATCATCTTCATTAAATGTATCTGAATCTCTGTATCTAGTTCTTAAATAAACTATCGCGTAGGTACCCTATATTAACGAGTACGAAGCTTTTATGCATTGTTATAACAACATTACTATATAAAACCGCTGTTGTTCAAAGAACATGCAAGAATAAACTATTGTCTTAATC
The DNA here is from genome assembly GCA_014611495.1 of Limonius californicus. Taxonomy (NCBI): domain Eukaryota; kingdom Metazoa; phylum Arthropoda; class Insecta; order Coleoptera; family Elateridae; genus Limonius; species Limonius californicus. The sequence continues at coordinate 7,310 of JABXWE010009930.1, forward strand.
AAAAGGGCACCAAAATTTTTCCAATGCATAAGAATGGGATTGGTTTATGTAGAACTACAATGTTTATTTTATTGTATTAGCTATAAGGGCGTTTGTTTTCAAATAATTAGTGAATAAATATTTTGAATTATAACAAGAGAGTAGGTGATGGTCATAAAATTAAACACGATATGAACAAAAGCGGTTTAGAAACCACTGTTTTGAACAATAATAACTAATTGCAACTCAGAACTAATTAGGTATTTCATAAGGTCTTACTCTAAAACGTGATCGAACCAATTAATATGGTATTTAAGGATTAGCTAACAGTTGAGAAAGGATTCTGTCTTCGTTCGTATCATTATTTCTTACTTGCATATTCCCATACAATTCATATTCTAACAAACATTAATTAATCCGACTTTCAGTGACCTGCAAGGCCTTCCTGAAGCCCCATCTCCGTTTTCCCATTCACAATGGAACTGGAGATTGTCTGACCTGTACGGCGCTGAATCCGGAAAAGTATTTGCTGATGACAGAGAAATTGAGGAAGTCACCGAAAGAGATCGCGAACCCCTTGCTCCAGATTACAAAGATCCTCTAATTAAACCTAAGGACGAAACAACAGTTTCTAGACCCCAGAAACCATACCATCCTGGAATTGCACCTGGAGGTGTAGTGGACGTCGACGCCAGCGGTTTTGGTTTCCCCAGTGGCTTCCCTCAAATCCCCGATGGTTTTGGATTCGCATCTTCCTTTGGAAATCGTCAACCTGGCAGTGATGGTGGTCTGTTTGGTCTTGGAGGATTCTTTGGCCCAACTACTGAGCAGAAACCATGGTGGAAGGGGTGAGTAAATGTTTATGAAAATCCATTATATAATTAAGCGATTTGCATAAAACATTCGTATACCTTGCGAAATGCTTCTAACAATGGCTTGGAATGTGTGAAATTTGCGCAATTTTTAAAATTGTAAATTCGTGAGTGTCCCGTTAATCTGGGCCAGTTTCAAGGAGTAGTTAGGTATTAAAAACGTTTATAAAAACGGAACACTAATGCATAATATCCGTTACGAAAAGCATAATGATACTTTGTTAAGAATCTCAGAAATAACTGTTTACGTTCAGAAGAAGAAATGTATTTTTAATGACTTTTAGAGTTTAATTGGTGAGGTAGAATTAAGTCCTTGTTTCAATGACTCACTCAATTGAGAATATTAGGATATATGCCTTTTAATAGCAAGGAAATTTCCATTGTGCTGTTTAGAACATATTGACTTTATTTATGCACATAGTTAGCCAGCTGAAGAAGCACATGTAAAATAATTACTTGGAAAGTATTTCACCCAATTCAACAAATTGTTGTTGTGACATCAACTAGTGCAATTACTTGTTAAGCTAATTAAGATCCTTGTACTTCTAAATCCATTTGCTTTTGTTAAACATATTTCGATAACTATTAAACTTATATTATATATAAGGTAACTGCTGACGAAGCTTTTAAATAAAAAACTTGTAGTTTACTTAATTAAATATGAATCATTCACCAGCAAGTTTTATCACAGGTAGATATTGGCTTATCAAGGTATATAGCTAACAAGTTGCTTAATTATGTTAGAACAGTGCTATTTCAAGCCTGTTTTTGCGTGTAGTATTATAATTAGGCAAAAAACAATATAACAGTAGAATTTTTAGTTTCATTAAGTAAAGTTCGAAGAACAAACTGACTCATCCTTCCATAAGAAACTTGTAAAGATATTCACAAAATCAAGTTTTAATTGGCCCTTCAAGGTTTTTCTAAATAATAAAATAGAAATTTATACTGATTTATCTGTGAATGAGAGTATAAGGGAAGAGGACTAAATTTTCCACTGTGAAACTCAAAACAATAGCTTTTATATAATATATGATCATAAGGGATACTGTTTTATATATGTAGGCGTCCCAGATTATGTTAAATTTGTAAATTTAATTTAGAAAACAAATTCTTGTATTATATTAACAAAATTGAATTCAAAAATCGTAGCCTAAGTAAAATTACAATATTTCAGTACTCCTCTGGAATAATACAAATAATAATATTAGGGATTTTTATTTGGAATTTGTTGCTTCTAGAATTACAAACAAATAGATTCGGTACTAAATTTGTTGTAATTCATGTACTGTTAGAGTTTTATAGAACCGTTTGGCACAGAGACGGTTGGGCGTAGGAGCGGTTTGGCACAGAGACGGTTGGGCGCAGGAACGGTTTGGTACAGGGACGGTTGGGCAAGATCAATTAAAAAACACTATTTTTAGGGTTAGTATTTTATTTAATATCAACACGCATTTCCTCTTAAAGTGTTCAATTTTTTGCCAAAGTCTAGTTTGTAACTATAGAAATATGAAACATTCGCATTGTTCCAATAATCACTGCTTTTGGCGCAGTTACTTAATGAAATGTTCAACATCAATTGCAATCACTTATTCTATTAATTGGATTTATTAATAAAATTGAATATTTCAGTAATTTTATTAATAACATAAATCTGTTTATAGAATAAACCACCATATTAATATATGTTTACGCCCAAACGTCCTTGTGTCTGAAAATCCCTGGGCGCAGCCATCCCTGCGCCAAATAGTCCCTGCGCTAACCCTTCCCTGCGCTCAATCGTCCCTGCGCCCAACCGTCCCTGCGCCCAACCGTCCCTGCATCAAACTGAATCTACACCAAACCGGTCGCATCAAGATGGCCGCACCAAATCGGCCGCGCCAAGACCTAAAATATTGGTATTAATTTGGCTAATATATAACCTCGATAGATTATAACACTGGTACTAAGATAAAAACAATTTTATGACTAGAAACAATAAACAAATACCTTACACTAACAAATTAAAGTACTGCAAACCCTTTTACAAACATAACCTTCTTTATGAGGAAATAAATAATTATATTTGATTATAAAGATCATAGAAGTAATTTTTCGCCAGGGTTTCCAAATTTTGGGATCCAGTAAATATCTAGGTTGTATTATTGCAAATACGTCACTGGTGTATTTATGTAATATTCACTAATAAATATTGACACGAATGTGATAACAATAATTTATAAATTAAAAAAAGGGTGCCCTTATTTGATTTCAATTCCAAACTGTTGTCGACTATAGATTTTGCTTAATTGATGTTGAAGTTGAGACACAGTATTCAATATTATTAATTTGTTATAGAAATATAAATTTTTAACAGCTGTCGTAAAAACAAAATAATTAAATTTTAATTATTAATAGTGAATATTTTTATTAGAAACCAATAACTACAGCAGCTTGCTCAGCACTTTTCGCATTAAGAGTTGTTAAACAACCGTATCGCAATCAATATTACGATTAATTATAGGATATTATAGTTCTAATTAAATAGTTAATTAAATAAAAAGCAGGGGAAGGCTTAATATAAAATGATTCAAAATATTTACCACTTATTTAATAAGTAAATATAATTTTATTAATAATTCGCAGTGCTTAAAACGTCATTATCGAAAGCAGCTCCCTTTGGAACTTGTTGCAAATTCAAGCTAACAAAGGATATAAAACTATTGAAATTATTAATAATATTATATTTACTTGTAATTAATATGAATTTCAAAAAAGTAAGTTAGACACTACTTAATTTAATACGTAACTTATCGAGATGTGTTGAAAAAGTTGTTACTGTATTAGAACAAGAACTATTTTAGGCTTTTGGAGGTGCTGGTATATAATTCAAAACGAATGAAAATATAACATACCATCAAATAATTAATTAAATTTACTAATTAACAGACAATTTTTGGTTACGTATGGCTACTTAGATGTGTTTCTTCAAAATGTTATACCGTTGTTTTATGTACAAGCTTTTAATGATTGCAGAGCTAAATAATTAAACACCATTTTAATGACGGCATGGCTGTTATACTGTTCTGTAATTACTTTAGAAATATCCTGCATCTATTGCAAATTGCATATTTCTCACAGCTCTAGGTGTTAATACATTATTTACTTTAAAGATTACTTGTTGTTTCTTTAAAGTAAGCATTTAAGTACAATTAAAACACATTTAATTGTTGTAACCTAGAAATTTAATACAATGAATATTATTTTAAAATAGTTCTTAATGAATGTATGGCCCAACACTAAGATTACAGTTTATTACGTAAACGTTCTAGTTTTACATTTATCTCTGCCAAATATTTATAAAATAAATTAAACAGAATAATGTTTAAATAATTACAATCGGCCTTTCTACTAATCTTTTCTAATTACAGGAATTAGTACATATAAGTAAATAAAGGTTACAATAGTTTTTTCGTAATTAAGCCAAAAAATTGTCTCTTAAAATTGCAAACAATATTTTAAACACACGGTGAATGGTATGATGTACTTGCCTTGAATTATTTAGAAAGAGATTTGCGAACACAGGAATTGGACCATATCGAAAAGTCGGAGTTTATTGCATGTGCCAGCGTTCTTTGATAATAATTGAAATCGGATGTTGTATAATTAATATATTTTTTATTTTTTGTTGTAATAAAACCATAAAATTGTCTCCTAAAATTCGAAACTATAATTTAAACGCACAGTAGATACAATGACGTACGTACTGCTAATCATTTAGAGAAATTTCGAGAATAGAAGAATTGATCCATATCGAGAACTTGAGTTTACTTCATGTGCCAATGTTGTTTGATAATAATTGAGATCGGTTGTTGTATAATTAATATACATATTTTTTAGTTTTTGATGTAATGAAGTCATAAAATTGGCTCCTAAAATTCGAAACTATAATTTAAACGTACATTAGATAACATGACGTGCGTACTAATAATCATCAAAGGGATTTTGAGAACAGAAGAATTGAACCATATCGAGAAGTTAGGTTTACTTCATGTGCTAATGTTTGATAATAATTGAAATCGGATGTTGTATAATTAATATATTTTTGATTTTTTGCTGTAATAAAGCCATGAAATTGCTTCCTAAAATTCGAAACTATATTCTAAACATACAGTGAATAGAATGACGTACGTACTATTTAGATAAAGATTTAAGATCGGAGGAATTAACCATATTAAGAAGTCGGATTTTATTTCATGTATCATTGTTTGATAATAATTGAAATACAACGTTGTATAATTGATATAGTATTAAATTTTTGTAGTAATTAATCCAAAAAATTTTCTCCTAAAATTCAAAATTATATTTTAAAAACACAGTGGATAGAATAACATACGTACCACTTATTATTTAGAGAGATATTTGCGAACAGAGAAGTTGGCCATATCGAGAAGTCGTAGTTTATTGCATGTCTCAGTGTTTGATAATAATTGAAATAGGACGTTGTATAATGAATATATTTTTTTCTTTTTGTGGTATTTAAGCTAAAAATTGTTCTCCTAAAATGAAACTATATTTAAACACACAGTGAATAGAATGACGTGCGTACTACTGATCATTTAGTGAGAGATTTTCGAACAGGGGAATTGTACCATATCGAGAAGTCGGAGTTTACTTCATGTACCTACCAGTGTTATTAAATCATAATTGAAATAGGATTTTGAAAAAGACCAAGAGTTTACATAAATGACATCTATGGGAATTTGAGGTTATGTTCTAGACGTTATATACAATGTAAATACCGACTTCTTTAATTGAATCGGAGTATCCATGATATTCTATCAGCCATAACAGTGCATTTAAATTACGGTTTCAAATGTTATAAATTCAATATTTTTTTACTTCGTAACAACGAGGAAACCCTAACCTTTATTTATATTAAATTCTATGAATAGAAAAGATAAGTGGAAACATCTATTTACTGTGCGGTGTTTCAACATAGTTTTGTTGGAAACTGGAATATTTAAATGAATTACCATTTTTGGTAATAAATACCATACAAATTATGTTAACGGATTCTTGTTGCTAAATTATTGCAAATTTTTATTTCCTGTCTAGTTACCGGAATGTAAAACATGCGAATTATGCAATTAGCAGGTGTCGTTTCATTGTAAACTTTGTGTTTACCAACAACACTTTGCAAAATGTAATTTGATTTGACGCCAGTAATTATGAAAACTAAACGTAGAATCTATTTTTATTTTTACTCTTTAATTGTTGGTAAATAAACTTCCGAGCTAAACAAGTACACGTGAATTTCTTGCATTTAGTTTTATAACTCATAATTTATATAAAAGTAGGTGACATACGAGTTAATAGAGCATGGAATCCTCTCTCATGTGTTTAAAAAATTATACATAATTAGAAAGAAAATAAATGTGTCCCTCTTTCTCCATGAAACCTGAAAGGTTGATGTTTCTATGATATATCCTATTACTGCAATTAATTATTATAACCTCTACAGCGTAAAATGTACATTTTTGCCTTTCATTTGAGTGCTTAACCCACTAACGCTCTTTCAGTTTAGGCGAGACGAAGAAGAATTGAAACGTAATTTGGTTAGGCATGAGGTTTAATGATTGTAACCACACAACGGATCCGTGGGTGTAGCTGCAGATGTGTTGTCATTGGATTATTATGTTAATCAAAACGTCCTCTCACAAAGTGTTTTATTAGATACATTGCGAAGCCCTTCTAGAATTTAATGTGTTGCAGATCCACGACTGTAGCAGGACTACTGTTACAATATAACTTATTAAGTGCTTAATGAACATGATATGAATAACACTGGTTGTTCTAGAACTTTCTAGAAAGTCATAACTGTTTATCTTGACAAAAAATGTAGTGGATTTTAAACTAGAGCAAACTTGACCTAGAAAGGCATTAAAAAGTGCACTTTAGTTCATCAACTGATGAGGATATATTATTTTAGTCATTTGTGGACTCTTTTTTGCGCGGTTCTTATCAAATAGGTTTTTGATTATTTTTCTGACATTGAACTGCAACCTTGATTCACTGTGTATATCAAAATTCAGATCAACATTTATAAAATAGCCCAGCTGATTATGATTCACGATATTTTTTAATGACGCTCTATTGTGTCAGATATGGCTAATGATGATTCACTGTTGAATTAATGATAAGATCTAAATTCTCATGTGTATCATTGTATGCAAAACATCCACAATATACATAGGGATTCTGCGGTTTATTATCATGAAATAGAATTAAATACTTTTGGTAAATGTTAATTTTCTATTCGCAGCAAATAATAAATATGTATTGGCGCCCCTTATGGGGGAGGTCCTTGTCCAACAATAGGATGTTGCCGGCTTATAGAAAGGGCCAGGAATGTATGGAAATGGGATCGGTTACATATTGAGATGAACTTGAAAATGGAATTTCCTTTGCAAAACAGTTTTTTTAGTCCACTTAAAAAACGATACTTCCATTAAGTCATTAATTAATCTAAGTGACACGTAATGGTACGCAGGATTGTGTCATCAGATCTCCTTTTTCAACACATGAAGATAAACTGACCTTCGCATCCACGATGCTAGACTTCATCCTAGACTGTTCAAACTTTTATCAATTAATGAGACGTTGTCGATAGAATTTGCATAATTGAATGGATTTGAGCATTTGCAGGAATTAACTTCCTATTTCGTGGAAATATGGTTTATATTATGTTTGTATTACGCGATTTTAATATAAAATGTCATTATCTTTAATGAATTCCTAGCTATTAACTGAGATTTAATTAAGTAATAAGAGAAGAGTTCATTTCTATAATTATAACAATTAAATGCTCTAGAAAGTTTAATATTCCAAGGACATTCGTAACATTTAAATAATGCTTGTTTATTGTTTACTTTACATATACAGGGTGTCAGTGCGTTGTATCTCTGGAAGTAAAATAGGTATTAAACTTTTCTAGAAAACGTTTCTACAACATCGAAGGGGAATCATAATGACTTATAATCTTCCCCATTTAACCTCTTAGATTCTACGCACTCAACAAACAAATTTGAAATGGTAACACCCATTTTGTGACACCTCATTGAAAAGCTATTACAAAATGCTATACAATAGTAGCAAAAAATGTTTTCCCATTTCATTTCAGAAAAATAGAATGGCTCCCAAGATCTCTAGATTTTGACCCCATTAGACTTCTTTTTGTGGGGTCTCTTAACATTTGTTGTCTAGAAAACAGGCGTTCGACAACATACATTTGAAACATATTTTACAAATACTTAACGACAGTAGTGTCCCAAGCAATCTGATACAGCTAGTACAAGACATTTATACCAACAACTTTACCAAAATACAACTAGGGGAAGCACTAAGCGAAAAAATACCTACAAGGGGAATACGACAAGGAGTCTCACGTAGTTCCCTATTATTTAACCTAGTGATGAACGAAATAATAAAAGAAGTAAGTAACATATGAAAGGTTATAAAATGGGAACTACTGAAATCAATATATTATGTTACGCTAAGGATGCTGCATTAGTAGCGGTCAATGGAGATGACTTGCAGAGATTACTGCATCAATGTACCATTAGTTGTCAAAGATTCGGTCAAACAATCGCCAATAGTAAAACAAAATGCCTAACAATAGCTGCAGAGCCACTCCGTTGTAAACTGGAGACTCAAGGAACTATAATACAACAGGTGATGTTATTCACATATATAGGCGTCGAAGTAACTAGTAGCACAGATCTCACAAGCGAGGTGGAACACCAACCACTAAAAGCTGCAAGAATAGCTGGATGCCGTAATGATACGATATGGAATAACAAATACCTCCGTATAGATTCTAAGAATTTATAAAAGTGTTGTGAGATCTGTATTAAGATACGCAGCCGAAACTAGGGCAGAAACCTCAAAAACAAAACAACTAATGGAGATCACAGGAATGGCAACTCTGAGAAAGATTGTAGGTAAAACAAAAAGAGACCATGTAAGAAGTTCAAGAAGTCAATGATTGGATAATAAGAAGGAGAACAGAATGGAATAACCATGTAACAAGGATGGAAAACGAGAGAATTGTAAAACGGGCTAGAGACAAGAGGAAGAAGAAGCCCAGGTCGTCCCCGGAAGCGCTGGAAGGAAGGTTTGGTAGAAACAGGCTAAAAGCCTATATCGAAGGTAGAAGAAAATGGAAATCATTTTTAACATTTCAACTAATATTTTGAAATTTGAATTATCATAATTGGTTGAGAACCTTTTGAGTTTCATGTTTCAAGTTTTCCGAAACGAGTCGGGAAAAAAATGTTAGCTACTGTACCTAGAGCCTAAGGGTTCGAATGGGGACGGTTACCTTCTGAGTCATGATGATTGCCCCTCCATGTTGTAGAAACGTTTTTTAGAAATGTTCAATAGCTCTTATTTTTTTTAATTATTAGTTTTAAGTGCCCTAAATTCATGGTTTTTGGCACTATCACTAAATGTATCCATACTATCTAGATACATTACGTTATACAATTATAATTTGGACATTAAGCCCGTTCGTTTAAGGAAACTTATTAGGTTCCTAACATCTTCTGCACTGTTCTTCATAACGCTGGTGAGAGAATTTCCAATATTATTATTTCTTCGTTCCGTATGGAATTTTCTGCAATTACATATTACATGCTGGACTGTCACTGTTGTATTGCATGCGTCACATATGGGTTGGGGTTCCTTTTTTAGTAGGTACTCATGTGTTAATTTTGTGTGCCTTATTCGTAATCGGGTCATCACAACTTCCTCTCGTTTACTTAAGTGTATTTTCGCTGTCCACGTGCTGGTATCTTCTTTCAATGTTCTCAATTTGTTGTCCCTGGTATTTGCCCATTCATAGTTCCATTTTTGTCTTATTGCCGATTTTAAAAATGTTTTGGCATCGCTCTTTAGTGACCTCCCTTCGTCTGCCTCTGATTTAGTGGTTGCCCGTTTTGCGTTGGCATCAACAGCTTCATTACCTTTTATTCCGGAATGGGATGGTATCCATACGAAATTTACCATTTTGTTTTCTTCCTTGATGTTTAGAAGCATCCCCTGTATATCTTGCACTAGTGGATTTTTACTGTACAGTTGGGATATTGATAACAAAGCACTTTCCGAGTCAACTAATATTACGAAATTGTCCGTTTCACGCCTTTGCACAAAATTAAGCCCTCTGCTTATTGCGTACAGTTCGGCTGTATGTATTGAACTAAGATCATTTAGTTTAAATTCACCGTGTTCGTTTCCACAAACAAACGCCCAGCCTACATTGGTATTCATTTTAGAGCCGTCGGTGTAAATTGGTTGATGATTGGGATACTGATCGAGGATGGCATTAACTTCATTTACGTATAAGGAGATTATGATAGGTTCTTTAGGAAATTTATTTAAATCGAAATTTATATTCGGTATAGGTATTTTCCACGGTGGTATAACAGTTGTATAAGGAAAGAAGTTGTTGAATGGAATGGTTATGCTTTTTCTAATTAGTTTGGATCTTATGGTATATGGTGGAGAAATTGTTAGTGTACTGTTTGCAAAAAGGTTTATATATGCTGGCTGGGTGACGTCCGTGTAGTTAAGATGTTTAGTATTTGTTGCTACAGTTAGAGTATAATGGAGTAAACTACGTTGTCTTCTATACTTAGGAGGGAGTTGGCCTGTTTCACTATATAAACTCAGAACAGGGCTCGTTCTGTAGGCTCCGGTGATAATTCTCAACCCTTGATTGTATACGCTGTCTATCATTCTAAGAACATTCATGTAGTCCTATCTTGCTCGGACAAGGCAGTCAAACATAGTTGTTAGTGTTTTTTTGTTAGTGCCCCATTCATGGTGTGACACCACTTTCATTAAATCGAGGGGTTTTTGACACTTTTCTTTTAATTGTTTTATGTGCGGGATCCACTTTAACTTTTCATCGAAGATAACGCCAAGATGTTTTGCCCTTTTAGTAAACTCGATTTGTTGATTATATATGGTTAGGACCGGTATCGTTGGATTTCGTTTTCTCGTGAAAAGTATAGCTCTTGTTTTTTCGGTTGAAAATTTTAGTCTCTTTTACTTCCAGATATATAGATATACCACATTGTACATTTTCAAATTGACACACAGTATAACGACTTTATGGATTCGTAACTTTCAGAAGTTTTATTTAAATATATTGATTGTATAACACACGTGTAGCATTACAACTTACGTATCGAATTTCTACAGATGTTTGTTTATTGCAAGTTGATTTTAAATAATAGCATTTGTATATTAAACCTAGGTAAAGTTATACAGAAAACAGTTGCAAATTTAGGGAGAGAGCAAATAAGAGAGGGTGGGCTCAAATTATCCAACTTACACAGCAACGTTTTATTTTTCAGTTAATGATTATTTGAAGTGAATTTTAAGTAAGTGTTAATAGGGGAGTGTGGCGTTGTTAACCCATTCCCTCCTACCGAAAACCTAAACTATTCAACTTACATATTTAGCAACATTTTAGTTTCAAATATTTGATTATACAAAGTGAACTGTAAATATTGACACATATATCTTAAGAGTAGATGATGTTTTAAAGAAAACTGTTGCTAATATAAGCGTAAATGGGAGAGGGTGGCTCCTGCCGGAAACCTAAACTATCCAACTTACATAACATTTTATTTTTCAGTTATTTGATTAACAGAAGTTAATTGTAAGTACCATCATTTGAATATAAAATGCTGATAAGCATAATGGAGAAAAAAAATTTATTATATGGGCGGAAATGCAGTCGGGATATTCTTTACTTTCCCTATAATCCTAAACTATCTCCCCAAGCACGATATCCAGCTTACATGATGTTTAAATATTAATATTTGTATATTAAACTCAAATTAAGTTATAAAGGACAATAATTGTTAATATACTTATGTGCAAATAGGGGAGGGTGACTTATTCTGTTACTTTTCCCTACCTAAAGCTAAACTAAATCTATAGCACTTACATAGTAACATTTTATTTTTCGGTTATTTGATTATTCAAGTGAATTTTTAATAATATCACTTGTATATTAGTAAATCCAGATAATGTTGATAGAGCAAAATAATTCATAATATAGACGCAAATGGAAGGAGGACATTTTTCCCCCAAAACCTAGACGATGCTTCCAGATCCAGATTACATAGCAAAAAACAATATTTTACATTCATTTGCTTATTCGTAATGATATTTAAATAATAAAATTGGCCTATTAAACTCAAGTTAAGTTATAAAGAACAATAATTATTAATATAAGTGCTAATAAGGGAGTGTGGCCTTATTATCCCATTCCCTCCTGCCGAGAGCCTAAACTATTCAACTTACATATTTAGTTTTAAATATTTGATTATTCGAAATGAACTGTAAATAATAGCACTTGCATATTAAGTGGAGAAAAAGTTCTAGAGAAAACCGTTCCTAATATTCCAATTAAGCGAGGGTGATTTATTTTGTTACTTCCCCCTAGCTATAGCCCAGCCTATCCAACTTACGCAGCAACATTTTATTTTTTAGATATTTGATTATTCGAAGTTAATTTTAAACAATAGCTCTTGCATATTAAATCCAACTAATGGTACTTAATGGAGAAAAATAATTGCAAATATAGACACAAAGGGAAGCGGGATATTCTTCCCCCAAAATCTAAACTATTCTCCCGAACATAATATTCAACTCACATGGCAAAATTTTATTTTACATTAATTGGTGTATTCGCAATGGACTTATATGGAAATAATAAAATTTGTATATCAATCCCAGATTAAGTTATAAAGAACAATAATTGCTAATATAAGTGCAAATAGGGGAGGGTACTTTATTCTGCTGATTCCTCCTATGTAAAGCCTAAACTGTAGAACTTACAGAACAAAATTTTATTTTACAGTTATAAGCTTATTCCAAGCGGATTTTAAATACTAGCGCTTATATATTAAATGCACATATTCTTTTAGTGAAAAAATTCATTGTCAATATAGGCATCAATGGAGAGGGGAAAGGTATTCGTTCCCTAAAATCTAAGCTATACCCCCAAACATCCTGCTTACCAAGTAAAATTCTATTTTACATTTTCTTGCTGATTCGAAATAATAAAATACTAATATTTTGGTTTTAAATTTAGCTACCGTTATAAAGGAAAATAATTGCTAGTATAGGCGCAAATAAAGTGTCGCTCCCCCCTAAACCTAAACGATTGCTTTAAACATAATATTACATAGTAACATTTTATTTTGCAGTTTCTTATTTATTTAAAGCGAGTTTTAAATAATAGTAGTTGCAGGTTAAATCCAGATAATCTTATGGAGTAAATAATTGCTAATTCACACAACAATGGAGAGAGGGAGGGTATTTTTTTCTACACAATCTAGGCTATTCTCTCAAACATAGTATCCAGTTTACACAGAAGAATTCTATTTTACATATTTTTGCTTAGTCGAAATTGGTTTAGTTAATAAAATTTGTTCAGATAATGTCATACAGAAAATTAACTGCTAATATAGGCGTAAATAGGGGCCTCCGTTCACATAATCCAAACTATCGCCTTAAATATAATATTACACAGCAAACCTTAATTGTACAGTTTATTATATATTCGAAGTGAGGTTTGCATAATAGTACTTGCATATTAAACTCAAATAATTTTATGGAGAATGATAATTTCTAATTCAGGCACCAATGGAGGGGGTATTATTGTCCCAAAATATAAGCTATCCCCCAAACATAGTATCCAGCCTACACAATAACGGGGGCTCGTATTGTTCCTCCAAAATCTAAACTATCCCTCCAATCATAATACACAGCTTATATAATAAAATGTTATGTTACATGATTTTGCTTATTCGAAATAGCCTTCAAATCTAAATAAATGGATGTTAAACTGAGATAGTTATAAAGAAAAATAATTGCTAATATAGGCGCAAATAGGGGGCTTCCCTCCCCG